>JAEPRC010000765.1:0-21260 GCA_016758945.1 Mucor plumbeus
AACCAAGTATCCACAATATTTCCGTTGTTATTGAATTTGTATATAACAGATAATGTAAACCTTGATTCATTTGGTGTCAAATTAGTTACTTGTTCAGTCAAAATTTCAGGTATCATTGGTACGTGTGCCTTCCTTCCTTGATGTAAGAACGAAATAAACTAAATCATGACAGAAATAATAAACGTTATAAATAAGAATCAAGTTAGTTTACGATTTTTTCGGTTGTGTATCTTTAAATTGTTGTCTGCCTCAATTGATTCTAAATCAATTTTATATGAATTTTTATATTTCAATAGGATACCCTAAAATATCAATATGTATTTTACTGATGTCATAAGAATAAATGAATGTATTCTTTATCCTAATTAATGATGTGAAAAAATCTCGATAATATAATACTATATGTAATTAGTAATTAGCAGTAAAACACCTGTTGATATGAAAAAATATATTTCATAAGTGTAGATACAAATATCTTGCATAGAAGGCGATAAAAATAAATATTACAAACTTTGGCAAATGAAAATTTTTCCAAGTAACATCTAATGCCTCATATACAAAGTTTTAAGTTTATGTGTAGTAATATTACAAACCATTGGGGATATTTATGCACTTTTTGCGATCATATCGAGCTTCTTTTTTTTTTGCGGGTAATTTTTGAGCATTTACGATTTCATTGAAAATAAATCAAATAAATATAACCAACAAAAAAAAAAAAAGAAAAAACCTTTTTTTGTTTGCTACACTTTTCAACAAATATTGCTGAATAAGTTCTGGATAGTGTCTTTTTTCGTTTCTTATTTAAAGGAGTTAAATTTCAATTATGCAACCCAACTTCTCGGGTTATATTATTATAATATATGTTTTATACATGGGCTCGTGAAAATCTCTGATGATGGACTGCATTGCATATACATAGCTATTACTAAGGCGCAATTACTCTGTTTGATAGGGGATGTGACGAAAGGAGTAATTTCTATTTAAATGACATATAGCATGCTCTAATGATAAAACTCTTCTTCGATATCGACAAATACATCATATTAGTAATTATAATAGCTTAATTTAATAAACTAAACTTGTTCATGAAATATACTTTATGATATAAAAGGCTATTGGCACGCTTTATTATCTAATTAATAAATTCTACTCTTAAAATAGTTGTTTGGATAACGCTTATTTGTTTGCCTTGTACATATAATTGCATTACTTGTAGCTATAGCATACCGATACCACCAAATCATTAGATAAATAGTAATAATGCTATTATCGTTAGAAATTCTCAACCAATGTGGTGTGCGAAAAGGATAATAATCTGCGAGCACTAGTGGCTAAGACCGATTTGTTGCTTATTGTGCTCTACTACTGTTGAGTTTTAGCAGTACTAGCAGCTTATAACGCTTTTTAAACTGATTTGAATAAAAAAAAAGAGTTCTTCTTGTACAAAACTCGTTAAAGTTATTCAAAAAACTATTTTTTATTTTTTTTTGCTGTTGAAAAATATTGATTTTTATCAAGATAAACTAAATAAAAGATAATTGTTCACATTATAGATAAATGAATTCCAAAATTGATTTGCTGCTAAACTGATTGAAAAATGATTTAAGCCGTAAATTTGTTTAATAACTTATGAAATGCCAAATAAGTTGGACTAGTATATTAACTGTTTTTTGTACAACAGTTTCAAATCTTACAACAATCTAAATGAATTCATTAAAATGCTTTAAATCATTGAAGCCTTCTTAAAACACGGTCAAAATTTTGAAGGTTTTAAAAAGATACATGTCATTTTTTATAATTATATTTCAAATATAACTTATTACAATAATGTGCAGTAAAATTATCTATTAATATAGTTGGTATTAAATTTTTTTATTAATTTTTCGTCAACATAATTTTGAAATACAGAATTTGGGATGAGGTTATACTCATCAAAATTTTAAGCGTAACATGAAGTTGCTGTTTTGATATAACGATACAACAAAATTAGATGAATTTTTAAAGTCCTAGCAGCAGAAGTATTATATCCCTCGAAAAAAGATTTACAGTATCGAGCTTGGCCAGCTGGAAACCAACCGCTCTAATCAACTCTGATTTTAAAGTTTTTACAACACTGATGAATGCAAGGACGATGGAGGTAGCTAGTAATGAAATAATCTACAAAGTTTAAACAGAATTTATGACTAGGGGATTCTAGCGTTGTTGTCGACCCGAGTTTTACCAGCCAAGCTTAGTAAAAAGCGTTCCACAAGATTTATAATAAGTAATAAGGAACCTCATAGTTTTTAAGCGCAATCAAGATGCTGTACTAGGTAACACTATTTGATTGATATATGAGCTGATTGTTGAATTAGTCATAATTCATAACTCATAGGTTTTGTATATAAAGACATGGTTAAAAATTAATAAAGAATCTTCAATTTTTGTGTGTGGTTTACTTTCTAAAAGCCCTTTTTAATTTAAACTGTACAGTTTTTCTTGCAATATTATTTTTCTTAAATTTTGTGGTAATTCATACTATGAAAGGAAAAACTGTACCAGTGTTTTATAAAATTGCGATTTGACTGATTATACTACTTCTGATTTTATGCCACTTATTTGAGCTACAGTATATATTATGAACAACAAGTAGACGTTAAGACATTAACAGAACTGTAATTATATTAGCTAGCTGTTGCTATTTATTGTAGAAAAGAAAATTTATTCGAAAAAATAGTAATGCACAAGAGATTTGTAATTATACCACAACACCACGACAAAAAAAAATTATTACGTAAATTTAGTAAAATTCACCACCATCATGCAACGTATTGCTGATTAAAATGATATAAAATATAAATAATGAGACATCTAAAGAATTTTTCTTCTCGAATTCAATATGAATGATGCAATTCTTTATTCCTCATAAATGTACAACAAAATTTTGTAAATTTATTAATTAAAGTATTTGAATTGAAAAAGCTATTTTACCACCTTGTTTCAATTTACAATATGTTGTTTCATTGGGAACTACTATATTTTCTGGTTTAAACATCCTCAACATACCATTGCATTGCAAAAATAACAATTTTGACGATTTTTTTCTAAATTTTTATACATCTCAGGTGTGGCGGCAGTTTAAATCCAAAATTTTCTGACGATGAAAAAAATTGATAAAAATGATCTTTAGTTTTTAAAATGTCAAATTAACATCAAATATGTATAGCAACTTGGCTATCTCTATTAAGTAAACTCAACATGAAATTTAATTTTACATCTAATGGTTTACTTATCTTAAACATTTGTCACTGAAAATATTGCGAAAAACCCAAAAGTATAAAAACTAGTTTTTGGTAATTTTAAAAATACTTTTATAATAATATTTTTTATTTAGCGGTATAAAAAAATAAAGCAACAAAATACCTATTATTTGAGGCATTATTTGTTATTTTAGCGCTATTTTTCATAGAGTTATTAGCTTTTTTCGAAAAACCTAAATTTTGGACGAGGGTACACAAGGGAAAATTCATGATTTTTGGAAATTGATTTTATGGTAAAATATTATAAAACTAAATGAAAGAAGCATTTTTGGCTTATAAACTATATGCTTGAAGGGTTGCTATCTCAAGTTATAGTCCATTGAAGTTGCGTTTTTGTACGCTTTTAATGGAAATAACTTTATAAATAGTATATGAGCTTAATTAGAATTTTTGCTACATTTATTTCTCTCCTTTATATATCTGTTTTAAGATATTACTCTTTGAGATTGCCTTGAAATTGCAAGAGTTATCAACTGAAAAGTAGATTGTGCAGCTATTCTTTCAGTATTCTAAGATACAGTCCACATAGAACGGAGTTTGATTATTTAGCCCCCGTAATTTCAGCTCGATATGTAGTAAATCTACTCTTTGAAGGGACCTTTCGGTATAGTCTTTAGAGTAACGCTATAAAAGTAGTCTAACATGCGTACTCTGACCTCCTGCTGGATGCTCTTAGAACACATGGATGTGCTTAAATGAGACAGTCAATAGGCTCATGAGTTTATTGATGCGTTCATATGAGAGCATCTCTGATATTGGCTGAAAAGTCAATGAATGAAAAGTTAGAAAATAATATTTTCAAATATAAAATTCTTTTTCTTGGTTAATACTGTATCCTGCTATTGCGCTTTGTATGTAAAATTTACTGCCTGATAAATCTAATTTTTATTATCTTATTTTATATTTGTATATTCTGATAAATCATCAAAATTAAATATTAGCATCCCTTTGGTGAACTTGTTTAATTGCAGGAATCAAACACCACTTTTCTGTGTGGGGTTTGTAGCTTAGCAAATTTTTTCAAAGTAGAAACAGCTTTAAAATCAGCCAAAAACCAGCATACATGACAATGACAACAGCTACTGAAACCAATAAGTAAAAGTCTTCTTTATGTATAATCAACGCAATACTGCAATGTGTACTACATCTATTTTTTTAAACAGCCATCTGATTTCAAAAACTAATTGGCCAAAATCTAAACCCTAATATCAAAAAAAAAAAAAAGAAATCTCGAGCATTTTTTAAACCACTATTGATAAAGCAAATCCAAAACTTTATGTTAATGCTGGTTAACTATACTTTATTCAGCAGTATGTTTGTGTATATGCTTAATAAAAAGTTTACCAATCGATGATATATTTTATGAAAGATTTCATTGTATGTATTCATATTTTCTTGACTATTTTACACTGTAAACTCAAAAAAAAAGTTTACACTGTTATGTCAAGATACATCATAGGTCTCACATTCAAGGTCTCAGTCTATAATTGGTGTTATAGTAGATCAATGCATCTGTATTGATCTACATCATATTCTTAGATAGTAAAACCCTCGTAATAGTTATAATAATGAGTGTGTATAAATACATCCTTTGGATGTATCGTTAATAAAAGTGTAATATTTTGGCAAGATTATTCTTAAAGATTCTTTTGACATTTCATACACAATACTTCATAAACAATTTAGCCCTTCTTTAGATTATAACTTGTTGCGAAATAATTTTAAATTATGTACATATTTTGTTTATTCGCACATTTGTATGCATCTCTTTGTAAAATTATTTTCAAAACTAACGCTTTTTTAAATCCTCATCTATAGACATGGGTATAATACCAAATATTCAAATTTATGCTTCAAATAGTTGCTACTTTTATGAAAAAACGATATGGTAGTATGATAAAAATAATTGAAGCTCAAATATACGGTAGTGCATTGATTCTATCTAAGAATATATTGTTTTTTATAATCATTTGCCATCAAAATTTTACATAACACAATGCCTTATTTTCATGAAGAATTCTTTTGGTTTACTTCTAGAAGCAATAATATATCTCAATTAGTAGTATCTCCAAAAGTATATATACATTAGAAATGTCATAAAATGTGCTTATATTGGAGTTTTAAATATGTTCTCAATCAACTATTTGAAAAGAATCCATAGAATATGTTTATTCGAAGTGAAAATCAACAGAATAGAGTCGAAAAATATAACTGATTATACATCTATTGATCGCCAATGCTAGTAAATTACTCTATGGTATTATGATTCTTTTTATGGCATAGGTTCAGCTTTCAAATATCCGGCATGGATAACTGTATTTTCATCCAATAAAGGGCCAGGAATCTTGCTCATCATTGGTTTATAAAATATCATCTAGTAGTTACAATAAGACAAAAACGAAAAAAAAAAAAAATTATCGATAGTTAAGGATTTTTGATATTAAATGAATTTATTTGTTCACAATAACGAAACTTTTACTGCATGGGAGACGAAAATGGTGAAGTCTTCGTCAGTATGGATAAAATGTTGATAAAAATATATCACACCATATTTATCAAGTGATGGCATAAATTGGATTTATGTTCTAACACAAATACGAAATTAGTAAATTAGCTGAAGAAATTAAGATTGTTGCGCCATCATTGAGATGATTGCGTGCACTATTTTGATATGAGATGATAATAATAATTTTAGTGTGCGTATATCTGTTTATCAATACCCGAGAGTCAGGATTTAGTTTTAACGTACTATAAACAAATACCCAGCAAAAAAAAAAAAAAAAAAAAAAAAAAAAAGGAATAATTTCTGAAAGCACCAATATTATAGTTACTTAAAACAAAATTCATCACATACTTATATTATATTTACTGTGGTTTATTGTTCCTTTTAAAAGGTAAAAAACGAATTCTTGCTTATACTATGTGTCACATTCAGATGTCCTAAAATGGGATTTATAGTATAATCGCGCAATCAATTCAATGCATTTGCAAAAAGAGCTTAACAATAACGAATCTTATGGGAAAATCAGTTTTCGCAAAATATATAAATACTAGATTTTTCAAAAAAAAACTGTTTTCTAGATAGATATATATCAAATATTTAAAAACCAAAAATGGCACCTCCTAATACTGACGTTATTATTCAAGAAATTGAAAAACTCAACCTTCAAACACTTGCTCGCACCAAGGGAAACTATGTAGTTTACCCCGATGATAAGGTAAAGTTTTATTAAATATTAGTAGATATATGAATTATTCACAGCCTTATAGTATCCTGAACTCGAATTATTTGATCATCAAGATCCTGGACATCGTGGCGATCCTGCAAAGGCATCTCTTTACAAGAATGCTGAAAAGATTTTTGCTTTGACTCCTAACATTGGTACCGAAGTTCATGGCCTTCAATTGAGTTCTTTGACTGATACTCAAAAGGATGATTTGGCATTATTGGTTGCAGAACGTGGTGTTGTATTCTTTAGAGACCAAGATATTGATGTTTATCAAGCACGTGAATGGGGCAAATATTTCGGCCCTCTGTAAGTAATATACTATGTATATCTGATATTTACAAAACTAATCAACAATAATAGCCATGTACACAACACATTTGGTCATCCTCCTGGCCTCCCTGAGGTTCATGTCGTTTATTTTGATACTGAAACTTTAAAGAAATTCAAATCAATTGGTGGTGTAAATTTAGAAGGACAAAGAACAGCTGCTGATGGCTGGCATTCAGATGTTACATACGATAATCAACCAGCTGGTTTAACTCTGCTAAAAATTGATACATTACCACCAACAGGTGGTGATACTCTCTGGTCTTCTGGTTATACTGCTTATGATAGACTTTCACCTGCTTTCCAAAAGTTTGTTGAAGGTTTGGAAGCTGTTCACTCTGGTCAACAACAAGGTACGTATTATTATTTACAGTAATTCTATTCTAAAACATCTAATTTTTATTCATTTATTTATAGTCGATGAAGCAAATCGTGCTGGCCATGTTATTCGTCGCAAAACTTGGACTTCTGTTCATCCTGTTGTTCGTACTCACCCCGTTACCGGTTGGAAGTCCCTCTTTGTTCAACCTGGTTTCACTCGCTCTATTGTTGGCCTTAGCCGCCGTGAATCCGACATTGTTCTTCAATATCTCTTCGATCACATCAGCGGTGGTGTTGACTTCCAAGTTCGTTTCCAATGGCAAGAAAACAGCGTTGCTGTTTGGGATAACCGTGTAACTAACCATAATGCTGTATTCGATTATCTTGATATTGGTAGACGTCATGGTTGGAGAGTTACTCCTCAAGGTGAGAAGCCTTATTTCGACCCCAAGAGTAAGTCCAAAAGACAAGATCTCGCCGAAAAGGCTGAAGCAGAGGCCAAGAAGAAGGTTGATGAGTAAAAGTAATTAATTTTTTTAGTATATAACCCATAATTTTATCAATAAAGCGAATCTTTTGGAAATATATTTATACTAAAAACTACTATACGACTTGTAAATAATTTTGAGACGCATTTTTTTTTTTTTTTTTTTTTTAGGACACTTTGAAAATAGAAATTGGAATAGATTACTTTATAAATCAACATGGATTACACTAGCTATATACCTTCAAGCAACTATTACATTGTTGACGATGAGTCCGAAGAACAAATGGAAGGTGTAGCTTATCAATATGGCGACATCGAAAAGATCATTGACTTTGATTCAGTTACCGAAATTATTGAAGTGGACACAACCATGGAGATCGACACAATTACCGAAAATTTGAAAACCGTATCGATTGATGACGGCAAAAGAAAGTACAAGAAGTATACCCTCCAGCAAATCCGTCTATTTATACAGATAATGCAAGATGAAGGTACTACTGTACCCAAAGCGGCAGTACGTTGCAATATTCCAAGACAAAGTGCTTACAGCCTGCTCAAAGAGTTTAACGCTAACAACGCTAGTGCATTGCCTGGTTTTGCTCCGAAAGCGAAAAATAGAGATACAAAACAGAAACTTTTCCCTCATCATATCCTTTTTTTAATCATGTACCTTGACAACAACAAGTCTTCAATGCCTAGATTGGCCAAATAAACCCTTTTAAAACAATTTCCAGACTTGGAAGATATTTATATCCCTTCTCTGTGGAGACATGTAACAATTGAATGTGCTTTTTCTTTGAAAAGATCATCACTTCAATGAAGAAAGAGATGCCAAGAGAACATTTCGTCTTCGCTTTGAGATAGTGAGCAAATGGAAGGAAATGGACGTCGATTTTCAAAAGAATTGCGTATTTGTAGATGATGCAGGCTTTAATACCATATGATAAGAGGACGAGCTTGGTTTAAAGTGGAAGAAACAGCGAATGTAACTGTTCACAAACAAAGAGGTGCTAATATCAATATCGTTGGATGCATTGCGTATTTTGGAACAGCTAATTTTTCAAAATTGAATTTTTTGACAAAAGCAGATGCACAAAAGTTAAAGCAAGAGTATTCAAATTCTGCCACAACAAAAAAAAAAAAAAGAAAAGCAAAAGACCCTGAAAAGAAACAGCCATTAAAAAAGGGTATCACAGCTTATCATATTGTGAAGTTCATGGAAGTATTAATGTATACTCTTGATAGGCACAGCAAAAGGGTTCTTTATCTCGTTAAATAATTGCAAAATTCATCATTCTGCATTTGTGGTTGACGTTGTTCAATAAGAGAAGGTGTAAACTTTTATTTATGCCTCTTTACTCTCCTTTTTTGAACCCAAATGAAGAATGTTAGTCGAAAATAACGAGCAATATCAAGAAGAACACCCTTGATAAAGCAGATACTCTGACATCTCGTCTTCCTGCAGCCTATCAATCAATTACTATTCAGGATTGTCAAGGTTGGGTTAAGCATGCTGAGACTTTCTGGGATAGATGCGTTGGCAAAAATTAAATATTATTATTTTTGCTTTACGTTGTTCTTCCAAAAAAAAAAAAAAAAGTAATCCGTCCCAATTTCTGTATTAAAAAACTTTCGTATGTCTATACATGCATTTAAAATGAACATACATGCCAAACAATACGAACCAAGTATCGCTCCAATGCCTAAAACAGTCTAAATCAATACCTTAATTGAGGTGTTTTAAGATTTATATCCGTTATCAATGCTCTAAAGCATATCCAACAATTGATATCGTTCAGTAAATTTGTGATGGTGCATTTTCGTAAATTTTCTACATTTTGATTTCAATTTGATTTCTGCCTTACCATATCTCGTCCAAAAACTCAATTTTCACAAAATCCAATTTTTTTCTTAAAAAACGAGACTTTTTACTAAAATATTTATTAGAGTTATATAACTGAAATTTAGCTATTTATTTGCTAGTAATGTTTGTTTAGTGTCTGCAAACAAAATATTTTGATTTTTATTCAATTAACAAAAAACCTAATTTTTAGAGGTCTTAGAGATACTTTATTATAAAAATTTTAAAACCAAAAACACCACAGCATAGAACATCTAAATTCACAAACTTGATGTTATTACATATTTTAGATACAATTATTTATTGGTTGTACAAAAAATCCTTTAAAAGCTTCCAAATGTCTAAAAGAGGTCCAAAAGTTGATGAATTTGATTTACAAATTCAAACACCGTCATGTTAAATTTGCAGAAATGCTGTCTTCCTTATAGGATATTCAAAGAGATTTCAAGTTATTTAAATCAAATTCGTTTGTTTAAGTGTACTCTAAATTATGCCTAAATGTATTATTGCCTTTTTTTTTAGGGAAAAAAATATGAAGCAAATGAATTAAAATTGGAATAAGTGAAATATTGAGTTTTGCAACCGCTTGATGCATTTCTTTCTACTTGACACCTCTACAAGCGCCCTATCACTCTATGGATACTACTTGTTCTTTGTACTCGGCACCTTCTCGGCGCCTGTCTCACTAAATATAAAGTATATGTCGCCCCAAAAACCTCAATTTCATTCTCTTTCAACACAATATGGATCGTCTTCCACTTGAAATTTACAACCAAATCACTTCTTACTTGACTTGCAGCGAGAAACGAAAACTATTACTAGTCTGTCGTCATTGGCACAATATGATCAAGAATGGTAACCTCTTTAACAATTTCTCTATTAAAGGTCATCGAAAATTTGAAGTAGCCGCGTTATTTTTTGAGCAAAATAAATCATACCGGAAGCAGGTCCGCAGTTTACGTTTAAACAAATCAGAAGTAAATCCTAAGTGTATATTGTCTATACCAGTGCATTTTCCTTGGATACAAGACTTTGTCTGGGCTCATTATGGTGCTTGTGATTACGAAGATGAAGCAGTGATTGATAAGAATATTGTAAACCATTGGAAAAATATGATTAGTTTTGAAGAAATTAATCGTAATCCATTGTCAAAAAAGATACTGATATCTGGTGGATTTCGCAATTTAACACAATTGACAATTAATTTGCATTTTGGTGACGCTGATTGCCGTCCGATTTTTAAGCATCTTATGAACGCTCCTAAACTGAAGCAACTCGACTTAGTAAGCCCTAAAATGACACTGCTTGATTTGGAAGAGATACATTGCAACGCACCACAATTGAAGACTTTGTATTTAACTGATATCAGGCAAGAAGGAGACGAACTTTTTGAAGCCCAACTAGATGTTGGAACAATGAGCATTGCTAAAGGTTTAATAAGTTTACGGATGCGCAACATGAGAATGCTTGGTGGTGGTCATGGATTATCAAGTTCTTGGATGACATATATGGCTGTGAAGTATAAAGACTTGAACCATCTGACAATCGACGGCGTGGGAATGACTAGAGGTAGACAAGATTATTATGAATCTAAACTGGCTGATATTGCTGCTGGATGCCCTCAACTTAAATCATATAGAGTCAATATATTCCCAATTACACCAAAAATTTTAACAGCAATGGATAATAATAATACTCAGTTGAAAAGGATATATATAATAGAAGACCCAATAGTAGAACAAATTGATAACTTACTTAAATCTCATCAAACTCATTCTCTGGAAACAGTTATCATGGATTATATACATTTCGACTCAAACACTCTTTTCAATGCTTTAAAAGAGTTTTCAAAACTCAAACACCTAGAAATTGGCAATAAATTTGTGAAATCCATATATCTTGATGTAATTTTCCAAAAGCTAGAAAATTTAGAAACACTTAAATTATCTACATTCAATATTAGCCTCGAATCTAACCATATGAATAACCTTCAAACAAAATTAAAATGCTTAATATTAGAAAAAGTAATCATCAATAACGTCAATATGGAAGTAATGTCTTTCATATCAAAAACATGTCCTGATTTATCTAAACTATCAATTCAAGGTCAAATTGAAGATGATAGTATAGCTTTTAAAGTGGAGTTTCCTCATCATTACTTTACATCAATTTTAATAGACATTCTCAGCAATGACTATTACAAAGTAAATAATCAACGTCAAATTACCTGGTATAAATTTAAAGGCAGAAATTTACAAGAATCGTTTCAAGTCAACAATGCTCCTATTTTTCCTTTTTCAGAAGATCAACCTCATGTTTCAATTGTTTATGAAGGCTCAACTAGTCTAAAAATTGGAGGAACAGACATCCCAAACTGGTAATGTAGCCGGAAAAACCTGCTTAATGTGTCTTTAAAAATGGCGCGGGAAGACAACAATTTACCCAAAAGGCGGCATAATCCGAAACACAAGTTTCTTCATATTATAATTCATTTTAGAAATAAACCTTCATCTTTTTTCTTTCTTTAACTTTTCTTCTGTGGTGCTATGTCCGACTCTAGTTCGGGCGAGGTATTTTTCGAAGCAAATGAAAGAATAATCCTTCATAAAAAAAGTAAAATTTAAACTATTTTTTAAACAGTAAAATAATCATGAATTGAAAACTTTCTTTTTTTTTTTTTTTTTTTTTTTTTTTTTTTGAATAGCACAATCATCATTTTCAGAAGATGATTTACCAAAACCAAGAATAAATAAGCATTTGCATTATAAAAATCGACTCTCATTAAATTCTGATTATATATCAAGTCCATTAGCAACATCATCTAACAGTGAAAAAAAGTATCATTCTCGAACAAGCAGTATAAGTTTTGAGGAAAATCAACATGGTACAATTTCATCACAATCCAAAAATCGTTATTCGACAACACCAACTGGGTAAATTAATTGAAACTAAAACTCACTCGATCAATTCCTAATTTAATATAATAGTTACATAAAGCATGCAAGAGTGCACAGTTGGTCAGAATCAAGTTATAGAAGTGCTTCTCCATTTTCATCAACTGGAAGAAGAAGTCATGATTCAAATAGAACATCTGTTTTAGTAGGTGTTCATAACCAATTTCATCCTCCTAGCCAAGAAATGCCACCACATGAAAAACCATACGTAAAGGTAATGCCAATAAAATGCAAAATCCCAAGGGTGATGGCTTTTTTTTTTTTTTTTTTTTTTTCTAATACGAAAATAGATTAATACGAAAATCAAAACAAACAAAAGATTTAATCGTATCGTATTGGCTCAAACATTGGCTGTAGATACCGCCGAGGTGTATGCAAGTACTGGTGTAAAAATAGAGGATAAAGGCACAGAAGACCCTAAACAACCTATGGGAGCTATTTGGGCAAATAGATTTAGTAAAAATGGTAAATATATGGCTACTGGTGGTCAAAGCTGTGTTGTCAATGTATGGAAAGTCTTGAGAGATTTGGAAAGAAACGATAATATTGATATTCAAGATTTGTTACCGCATGAACCGTCAATCAAAGTGTTTCATGATGCACCTGTCAGAACTTATGTAGGACATACTGCTGATGTATTAGATATCAGTTGGTCAAAGGTAATTATTGTACAAATCTCTATTCTTCATAATAATTTATGGGTTCAAATTTTAGAATAATTTCTTGATCTCTAGTTCAATGGATAAAACAGTGAGGTAGGTTTAAAAAAGTTTTTATGATACAAAGGATACCAAAATATTAACTGCATTTTATTTATGCAAGACTGTGGCATATATCTCAGAAAGTGTGTCTGTGCGTTTTCAGACATTTAGATGTTGTTACTAGTGTCAAATTTCACCCAAAGGTAACTAAATATAGAAAAATTTTTTGATAAAAAAGATCTAAATTTCATGTCAAATTCCAGGATGATCGATTTTTTCTCTCAGGCTCATTTGATTGTAAGGTGCGGTTGTGGAGTATTCCAGAAAAACGAGTAGCATTTTGGAATGAAATACCTTCTGGAAATATGATTACAGCAGTTGGATTTACATTGGACGGAAGAACTGCTTGTGTAGGAGCAAATACGGGCGATGTATTTTTCTTTGAAACACAGGGACTCAAATACAATACTCAAATTTTGGTTAAAAATCATCGCCATAAACGCGGTAAAAAAGTAACAGGCATAGAGCCAATGCCAGGTATTCCATTAGGAGAAGAGCGTATTCTTGTTACTACTAATGATTCTAGAATTTGGATTATCAACATGAAGGATAAAAGTTTTGTTTACAAATACAAAGGCATTGATAATCCAGTTCTACAAATTAGAGCATCTTTCAGTGACGATGGTCGATATATCATTTGTGGGTCAGAAGATGGATGTGTTTATCTCTGGTGTACTGATCAAGTCAACTATTCCCCATTTCAACATTGGCATGATAGTCGGATAAAAGCAGCAGTTGCATTGGGGAATTTAGGCGATCAAATGTTACAAATAACAATGCAAAATGTAAATTTTTCAGATGAGAAACCTGGCGGTGTAGTGGGATGGTTAAAGCGAGGCGAACAACGAATGATTGACAAATTAAGAAGCAGAAATGAGCATTTTACTGCACATCAGCATGTTGTTACTTCAGCCATATTTGCGCCTACAAAAACTAGGCAACTTTTAGCTAAAACTGGAGGAGATATTATTTTCGATAACACACCTGTATATACCCATCGAGATCCTCATAGTGATATAGATTCAGATGATAGTGATTTGGCATATCATGATGCTTTATCGGAAAGCAGAAAAAGTCGAACTTCTTCTCAATTTAATAATGAATTTGGTGCAAGTAAACAAGATCAAGACATGGATGATTTGAGAAGAATTTTAATGAGTGAATTTGAAGAAGCTACGCAAGAGGAAAGAGACAGATTTGACTATCCTGATAGTCAGATCATTATTTCTGCCGATTTGCATGGTGCAATTAAAGTATGGCGTATGGATTCTGGATTTTATCAAAATGAAGGAGTTGCAGGAGAAGATGTTAGTGTCATCAATGATAATGATGCATTTGCAACATCTATTCCACCTGATAATAAGGTTGGGAGTTTACATAAAAACATGGAGAAATCTCGTAAGAAAGGACCCTTAGCAAATATGTTAGCTAGATTTAAATAATACCATATATTTGTAACATATTTAATACTATTTAATAATAATAAAATTATGCAGTGTTTATTCAATACATAACATCGCAACCAAAGCACCTCCAATACTGCCCCCATCTTTAGCAATTTCCATTCGAATTCTGTCAGAAATTTCTGTACCAAACCAGTTACGTAAAGATCGATGAATTCTTTCAGCCATATAAGGGTAATACTCATAAGTAGATCCATTAATGCCAATAACAATATCATGACCACCCTCTTGTCTATCCAACCCCTGTTGCTCAACCATAGCCGCAATTGCAGCACTAGCCAGAGCAGCGCTTCGAGTTGCAACAATTTTACAAATGCGAGTAAGAATGATGATATCTTGGTACGTAGGTGCTTGAACAGAGTGAAATTTACTGAGTAATTTAAAACTTTCTTTTTTACTTACTGTATTATCACTATTCATGTATTTAATAAATTTGTAGATGCTTTCATAGAAATATATACCTTTCAAGAGCACTCATGTACATGGTAGGAAATGAATAAGGCTTCTCAAACCCTTCAGGAACAATACCTTCGAATAGTTCACCAGACTTGATAAAATCCAACGCAATTAATCGGGTGAGCTCTCCCATATACGCACCAGACATCATTTTTTCATACAATTGAAACTTTGGTTGGTTGTGTGCAGAGTCCAGAGCAATATCGTAAGATGTTAAAGGGAGATATGATTCACTACCAAAAATGTCAATTTCAGTATTCAAAAGCATTTCTGTCTCAATATCGTGGCTATTATAGTATTCTGCTTCAAGTTTGGCTTTCATGGTAGATACTTTTTCAGGATATGAAGCATTCACACCAGTAGCAAAAATGAAGCCAATGCGAGATCTTGGGTTGGCATAAGCGGCTGCAACTAATGTACCAACAGCATCGTTTAAAATAGCACTCACTTTTACATTTAATCCCTATAATAATATATTAGATGACGCTACAATAGCTTGATATAATTTTACACTAGTACCTTGCGTTCAAATGCCTCGTGCAACATGTCAGACAAATCTCTTCCTTCAGTATTGGCCAATGTAAAGCCTTTACCCATTCTCAAAATAGTTCCACGATTAACATTTACTTGGCTAATTTGTTTAATGTTGATTAGTAATTGTCCCCTAAAATGATATATTATTCTTACTGAACAGGAAAACTCCAACAGATACCTAAAGTCAAACTTTCTTTCCCTTCCAGCTGTTCAGAACTAAACAAATGCCTTGCTTTCACATGAACTAGTTCCTCCATAGTATCAGCGATCCAATCAAAAAACACTGCCCCTTGTCCTGTTTTCAACTCTTTTGTAGCTACACGTTTTAATTCCAATACTTGGACCTCTCCGTGGCCTTTTAGTTCCACCGCAGATATACGCAAATTGGTACCTCCCATGTCTAACGATAGAAATGTGCCTGTTTCATTACCAGTGGGCAGCTTTGTAACAAACGATGGAATCATAGTAGCCAATTTGGTAGAAGGTGTTGTTAGCCCTGTATTTAATTCATTAATAAATCCATTAACGATAGATGCCAACTTTTCTTTATTTAAAGCAAATTGACGTTCAAGATCAGTAAATAACAAATCAATAGTCTCTAAAATCGTCATGATAAAGATATTTGTGTGGTAAAAAAAAGGGTTTAATTGATTTGATGATAAAAAAGATCTTCTTTTTATACACTTATCATCACGAGATAAATTGCAATTTTTAGTATTGTGCCATTGGACCCTGAACCCTTTTCAACAAGTATCTATTTGTACAACTTAATAACCCTATTCAAATTAAATGACATTGCTCTCTTTTCCTTGTAAAGCGGTTTTTCTCACAAGTAAAAATAGTGATAATTACACAAAAGGTAAACTTTATGTATTTAGTAAGCTGATGGGAAAATACACAAGTTGAACCCTTATTCTATTATTTGTGTCATATTTAATTTTACATAATTTAACAGGGTCCTTGGTGCTACTGTAGTACAAACTTATGTAGTAAGCTTTATTATTTTAATTTTACGAAAAAAACGTGCTTTCTTTCTCAATTTTGGCGCTATAAATATACCATCTTGTGGTTTTTGTAGAGTAACCTATACGATAGAGAAAATATAACTTATATTGATGCAAAATAAATAAGCATATTCGTGCGAGCATTCAGTATTACTTAATCATTTGCATCAAGTATGAGACAATTTTGTATCACATTGATATTTGGTATTATACTGTTCATATAGATGGCAAATGGCTGATTCTACTCGCATATATAGCTCTTTCTCAACTGATATAGCAATGCCATTATTTTATACAAATAATACTTAGAAGGTCAAACTTTTTGCAATTATGTGGAAGATGTACTGCATATAAGATAACAAAATAATGTACATAATAAGATTGCCACGCATCTTTCAGAATAACCACGCTTTATTGCAGTGCTTCATTCATCGTGCGAAGCTCGTCTATTTTTTGATAATCTTATCTTAGTATTGAAATTTGGATATACACAGATTTATGAGATCTTGCAATGATTTTTAATGAAAATGTGTAGACCATTTCTCAAATAATATTAGTATGGTAACAAGTATTTATATGTTGCCCTATAATAAACTTTTTTTAAAAAAAATTACACCTTAAATACTGTTAATAAGTATGAGTTGCCGCTTTCTGCAGCCTGTCTCTGAAAATACCTTGACAAAAATCTCAAAAATAGGTAAGTTTTACAACTTTTTTCATAAAAATAGGATCTAATTTTTCGTTCCTATTAAACTTTTTGTTTCCTTTTTTTTTTTTATCTTTTCGTAATCTCATTACATCCAGCAGAATTTTATTTAAATTCATGTTCTAGATACTTTAAAGTTCTATCGTATAAAATTTTGGTCTTTCCAAAATACCGATTTTTCGTCGAGGTGGCATCGACATTAATGTGTACAAAAGAATATCTTCGCTTTTGCTTCAACTTTCCCTGTGTGCTGAACTAGGTGGTATTTCTCAGCATAATAAATTGAAAGCCATGCATCTCGTTTGAAAATATGCGCGCTACATCATGCAATTTAAACAATAGATTTTGAAGGTAAGACATTAATAACCAAAGGAATTTTAAAGTTCCAAAGATATCAATGGTATTCAAAAGACGCTGTATTATAAGTAAACCCCCCTTAAAATACATGCAAATTAAACAAAACAAGTAAAGATGGTTCAGAACGAATGATTGACAACTAAAGCTATCAAAATCAATTTAAAAAGATATTCTAGATCAAGTACAGTAAATTAAAAGCTCAACAACCCAGCAAAGTATTCAAAATCATGAAATAACTTACAGCTGACAGAACAATTGCCAAATAATATCAATAACAAATAATTATTATAAAATACCGAACACGTTTAAGGGATATTTTTGACTCTTTCTTTATTTTAAACAGTATTCAATAAAGTTAGAGGGATTATAATTTTATTTCCCATACTGATTTTCATAGTTTTCAATTTTCAGCGTCAGGAACGTGTTCTCTTTTTTGTAATCAATCTCATATTAAGTGTTTTTTATATAAACTTTAGGCACTGGTAAATAGATATAAGTTAATCTCATTATGCTACCTATTCCTAAATTTATTTTATACCTCACAAAAGACTTGAAAACAGGTAATATTTACTACTTTTTCCTTGAAACCCGAGTCTTACTTTTCATCCCTAATCTACTTTTTTTTCCCACTAAATAACCTAAAGAAAACATTATACGCTAATGTACCTGAGATGTCAAGTTCTAATCCAAAAACAAATGTCCAAAAATATCCTATTTTTTGCAGTTGTTATAACGTTTTTCATTGCTAATATTTCAGATTTTACATTTATTTTATTAGTAAAAATTAAAAACTTTGAGCTCTCATATCTCCACAAAAAATTAAGCTATACAACATTTTTAATAACAGAAAAATTCTGAACACTTTTTTTTTTTTATCTTTTTCGACGGCTTTTGCAGTATTTCAAAATATTCGTTAAATGAAGCAACAGTTATTTTTTATTTCTTTTATAAGTTTTAGCGAGCTTTATAAAGTCCAATTAAATTTCTTTGAGAGTATTAGTTTTTTGTAGAGTTATCTTCAAAAATGTGTAAAAAAAAAAAGTCTTCGGTTTTGCCCTAAAAAAAAGATTAGTACCTTCGTCCCAAAATTTGAATTTGAAAAAAAAAGTTTAAAAAGATCTTGCTTTCTCTACCAAAAATTTAGCTGACAAATTTATTAATAACTAGATTAATAGATAATTTTGTTACATATTTTATAACGTTTTAAATATGAAACATGTTTATAAAAAGTGGTATGTATCCTCAAAAAACTTCTAAAATTTCAATTGCATTTTATGCAAAACTTATTGTGAAACAATTATTCAAATTTTGCTTAGCCAAATGCAAAATTTAAAATTGTACAAATCCCGTTTAATACGCTAGCTTAACTTACTTTGCAGTTTATGAGCTATTAAAAAATCCCTTTTTTTTTTTTTTACATCATTTTGGACCAATTTGCCACATTGAGGGAAAAAAGTTGTACAACAAGGCATAAACTACAATTTTTCTGCAAATATTACCACGAAATTCGCTGCAGAAACTGTTTTACATAAAGGTGCTATTGGAAAGACATAACTTTGTAATAATTTTACGTAAAGAAACAAATAACTGGAAATTTTAAAATTGCTATTTTTGCGCTTTTTCCATAATACCAAATCAATTTTTGGGCTCATTTAATATAGTTGTTCAGCTGTAATGCGAACTCTTATTTTAATTATCTCGAAGAAAACCCATTATTTTTTGATGAATTATAAACGCAAGATTAGCTTTTAATAGTATCTGTTTTGCGACTACTAAAAATTAACGCCTCAATTTTGGTGCTCTAATTTTTTTCAATTAATTTTAGGTTAATTTGTTCAATGATAAGCCAGCGCACCTACAATCTATTTTTAACTTTTCTATTTTCGAAAATACACCAATGACCCATAGATAAGAAGTACAATTTTGTTGAGGATTTGACATAATTAGGCCCAATATTAGGGGAAAAAATTCGAAAACTATCTGAAACCCGCTTTTTATAATTGATCCTCTGCTTGAAGGAAACAAACATAATATACTAGAAAATAAACCAGAAAATCGCACATCTTAATATCTTGAATGAGTTGTTTTATTAAATGTCTGCAGCTAATAGAAAAACAGAAAATAAATATAGTTATCAATGAAACAAAATTTTAAGACATATTATATTGGCCTAGCTGCAAATCTCAGTAGTAAAGAATTATGTATGGTTCACTTTCAAATTCCAAGCCCATTCTTTTTGAAGCGCTTTCTAAACCATTTTGATAAAGTGAATGCAAAACGCATCCTATCGTCTGTCGCTATAATTCATTCTGTAGTATGTTTGTGCATCTACGTTATACAAAAAAAGCCTATTAATTTATC
The DNA here is from genome assembly GCA_016758945.1 of Mucor plumbeus. Lineage (NCBI taxonomy): Eukaryota > Fungi > Mucoromycota > Mucoromycetes > Mucorales > Mucoraceae > Mucor > Mucor plumbeus. The sequence goes on from JAEPRC010000765.1 coordinate 20,122, forward strand.
ATACATTATTTATTTATTTTTCCATTTCGTCATATTTCGGCATTTTTTAAGCAATGAATTTATAGAATTTTTAATAAATATTTCGGGAACATTTTAAAAAATATTGGGCTGGAATAAGAGATTGAAGATGGTTTATAAACCATGTACAGCACATATTTTTTTATTTGCATTTCACACTTATTTATTTATAAAATGAATATCAAATTATAGTATTTTCAATTCCTCAACCCCAGGTATGGGTATTATGCCATTACGCCCCAAATCTAAAAACAAAAGAGCTACATTAGTAGTGCTATATAATGCTATGCGCTCTATAAAGCTACAATTTTTGAAAGCTTTTTTTTAGAACGAAAATAGCCTTATTAGCCTTATTTTATATAAGACAATATCAAAAAAAATAGCCTTATTGGCATTTTGTCATTACTTTAATATATTTATTATATTTTTAAAGATTTATTTTTCGCTATATTACTTTTTTATTTTTATCAAATATATAAAACATAGAAAAAATGAATTTTACATTATAATAAAAAACATCATAGAAGAAGACATGAAAAATCAATTAAAAGAACAATTAAATATAGAGATGATAAATAATTATTTATAAAAATTTTAATACTTTGTTTAATCGTAACGGTAAAATTTCTAAAGAGAGTCTTGGACAACCGAATTACGTTGTTGAGAGATACGATGATAAAAAGATTTTCCAGTATACTGTATATCATGTATTGGAGAAATTAAACCAGTTGGTAAACCTACTCGGTTGCACCAATTGGATTTATATTAAATCGCTATTTTCTCAAAGCAGCAGATTGTAGAGATAAACTTAAACAAAATATTGTGGTTTCTGTGTACAGGCAATTCTATTAAATTTTACTGTATATTATTGTCGAATAATATACTTAACTTTGTCAAAGTTGCTAAAATTTATCTTCCAAAAAAGCAGTATAATGTAAACATGCTGATTCCAAGTCTAAAACTTTTGGAAATGGTCTGCAAAACTCAGCTTTAAACCATTATTTGGTTTTATAAAAAAATTTAAGGAATAACTGAAACACTATACACAAAACAGATGCGAAAAGTGCTCGTTTGTATTATGCCATTCCCACAGCAGCCTAGTGAGGCTAAAATAATTTTGA
>JAEPRC010000766.1:0-21258 GCA_016758945.1 Mucor plumbeus
GAACCGGATTGTAACGATAATTCACACTATGCTATACATTGGACATATAAATTTCCTAATTTAATATATACTTAGTTTGTTCGCCTTCACAAATAGACTGCTTCATACTTTAATTGAACACTGATATGAAATGTGATATCTTCTTGAATGTAATCCCGAAATAAAAACTTCAAAATAATTCACATACAATTCACCTATTTTCTGCCTAGTGTGATAGCTCATGAACTGCAAGTTAATTTGTGCTAGAGTACTGATTAATGTTAATATAACTTTAAATTTTAGACAAACGTTCTACTTTTTATTTTGTTCTGATGGTCTCAAGAAATTCTTTGGAAAATTTTCCCAGCCTAGAATTCCGAAGATATACACCACTTTTTATAAGCATATTTTACATTCATATAGTTGATAAATTACCCTACAAGATTATCTTTTGATTGATCTGTTGATAAACTTTTTAGCTATATTTTTCGTAAAGAAAACAAGGTTTTTGTCGACTTTTTTTTTTTTTTTTTTTTTTTTTTTTTTTCAAAGTGAAGTTTTGAATGAAGGCATACTAATCTTTTTTTTTTTGGGGTCAAACCGAGGATATCCTTTTTTTATATATTTTGGGACATATCTCTACGAAAAATCAACGTTTTAGGAGAAACTTAGTTGTATCTGCTAGAGCTCACTGAGATCCATAACTAACATCAAAACAACTGCTGCTCAATTTAACGTATATTCTGAAATCTACTACAAAATAGGTCAAAAAAGTGCATAGAGTTTTTTTCATACTAAAATAAGTTATAGAGCTTTACAAAAAAGATAAGTTTCATTATTAAAAAAAATTTTGGTATAGGATAATTTTCGGTAGAGATATAAAGGTTCAAAGTTTTTGGTTTTCAGCAGTGAAATACGTGTAAATATCTGAAATAGTAACATCAAAAAAGGCATACAAACTCAAAAAAAAAAGGATATTTCCGGATACTTGCTTTCGGATTAAAGTTGAATATTTCAGGCAAATAAGCGTATGGTTTTTTTTTTTTTTTTTTTTTTTTTTTTTTTTTTTTGGTATTATTAGCGAAAAAAAAAGTTCAGCAGGGAAAAAAATTTGGATCCAATTTTTTTAAAAAAAAAGTATGTTTGAGTCTTTTTTCAGACGTAAAACAAAATAAGAAACAAGCAGCAGAATGCGATCAATTCATATCTATTTTGCAATGATGTCTGAGCTATATCCCAAGAGATTCTAGTATGTGGTTGGCCATAGATACGAGGACACATTTCAATTTTCAAAATTGATTTTTTTTTTTAAAAAAAAAAAAGAACGAGAACATCCTTTTTAAAGGACAAATTGGGATGCTTCTGCGAATTTAAACATTATTGGTATAAGGGATAACATCAAGATGCGGCATCGCTTATTTAAATGATGTTGTCAGATGCGAATAGAGTTGTTTGTATTACAAAAATTGACCATTGAAGAATTCTCACTTGATATTAAGGCAATGATATATTCATGATAGCGTTAAAATATTCTTTATACCATGTTTTGTTTGTCTGAATGTTTTTTGCTTTTCAAAAAATTATAAAAATCGATGTATGCAGCCCATATTTGAAATCGAGTATTTGAATTTCGAATATTTGAATCTCGAGTATTTGAAACAATGAAGTAATCCCTTAGGATATACGAAGAAAGAGCAGCATACTAAATTACTCTACAAATTACTGGATATTAAACAAGTATGTAAAATTATTGATATGGCTTCCTTGCCCTCAAAATTTTAATGAATTATCAAATCAACCCCTTTTTGAGGTTAAATTTCCGCCCCGAAACCGAAATTGATGCACTGCTATAATAGATAGTATACCAAGCATGTTGCTAAGCAAATCAACCGAAGTATTGAGTAAACTTATAAGCATTAATCCCTTCTTCTTGTTAAAAAAATCTATAAGATTATGCAAAACTACGCCCCCCTTTTTTTTTCATAAATGGGTTATCATCGGTTGCATGTATTCAAGATTCTTTTTCAATAACGTCACAGCTAAAAAAAAGTCTCGGATCTTGTCTCGAAGTTCAAGTTTCATCATCTCTGTATAATACACAGCAAGAACATCTTTTTTCTTTTCTTTTATTCTTCTTAGTTATATAAAATCATCAAAAACACAAAATGGCTGACGAAGTTCCCGAAGTACCACTTGTTCTTGTATCAAATCCTTATTTAGAGAAGAAGGCTTCTATCATTAGACAAAAGCCTATTCTTTGGGAGGTATTATTGTTTAAACGTGTTGTTGATTCATGTTAATTTTGACACACTTATAGGGTTATGAACGCGCTAGTTTATTAACACATGAACAAGTTGAACTTATTAAAGCTATTGATAAGAAACCTGCTCATGTTATTCAAGAAGCCATGAATGAAAAAGGTCAAACCTATGCTTCTCTTATTTTGTATCTTTTACAAAACTTATCTAGACCTGATACCATTCAATATGTTTGCTTAATGACTGACGATATTCTTTCTGGTAAATTTATAGCAGTGGAAAAAAAAATGAAATCAAAATACTAAACATTTTGTTTTTATTTTAGCAAACGATGATAATGCTCGTTATTTCCATGAAACATCAAAAGAAGATGCATCTTTTCCTTTTGCTCCTTTTATCAAAGTACTTGAATCTGAAGATGAGTTTATGGCTCTTGAAGCATCTAAAGTTTTAACTATTCTCGCTTGGTATGTTGAATTTCATTTTGTATTTTGTATAATATTTCACCACCAACAGCAACATTCCATTACAGTTCCGCTCCTTCACCTTCTTCTGTGGATATTTCTGTTTTATTTAACTGGATCACAAAGAAATTAACTGGGTCTATCAATGATGTTGTCAATTTAGTTATTCAAGAATTAGAATCATTATTGCGTGTTAATAGTTATCGTTTATCTGTTTGGAACACTCAAAATGCAATCAAGGAGTAAGTTATCTTTTATTTTATTTTTCATCCCGCCATTGTAAACAAAATTACTCACGTTACTTTTTTTTTGTTTTTGTTTTAAAGATTGATTCATCGTCTTTTCTTAAACAAATCTGCTTCGACGCCTCAAATTCAATACCAAATTATCTTTTGTTTGTGGCTTCTTACCTTTGAAAAGGAGATTGCAGCTCAAATTAATGAGTAAGGATTCATTTTAAATTTAAAACTATCGCATATTCACCCAACATTCAACGTCTAGAAAGTATGATGTTATTGCTTTATTAGTAGAAATTGCAAAGTCTGCAGTCAAGGAAAAGGTAATCCGTGTTTCAGTTGCTACATTAAAGAATCTAGTTGAAAAGGCACCTTCTCAAAACTTGGCAGCCATGTTGGTAGCTAAATTACTGCCTTTTACCGAGAATTTGAGTACTCGTAAATGGTCTGATGCCGATATTTTGGAGGATATTGATTATATCAAGGAAAGATTACAAGAAGATTTCCAAAGTCTCACTACTTTTGAACAATATGCATCTGAAGTAGAAACAGGTAAATTAGAATGGTCCCCTCCTCATAAATCTGAACTCTTTTGGAAGGAAAATTCAAGCAAGCTTGAAAAACACAACTATCAATTACTTCGTACACTTGCTCGTCTTCTGAGTACATCTACTAGCCCCTTGGTTTTATCTATTGCTGCTAGTGATATTGGTTACTATGTCAAATATTCTTCCAAGACCGGTAAGAATCTTTTGCAAGATATTGGTGCAAAGCAACGTATTATGGAACTTATGACTCACGAAGATCAAGAAGTCAGATACCAGGCCCTCTTGGCTGTTCAAAAATATATGCATCAAGCATGGTAGTAGAACAAGATGGGTTTTTTTATTTGAAAAAGAAATTAATAAAAATACAAATCCTATTCACACATCTTTTTATAAATCTTTTTACTGTCTCTAACGTATTTTTGCTTTTTAGCTTCTAATAATTTTAGCATGGATTTCAAGGCATCATTATTTGTATCATACTAGGAAAAAGAATACATTAATATTAAAATATATAGAAAAAATATTTTTTTTTCTATTACCTGAAGTCCCATATTCACAAATTTAATTCCTTCATCGAACTCTCCTGTTTCCAAATAAGCTTGTCCTAATCGGTAATATGCTTTCACACTCGATGAATCTCTATCCAATGCTCTTTTACAAACTTCAATTGCATATTCATAATTTTTTAATTTTAGGTAACATGCAGCAATGTTTAATTGAATCGCTACAAGCAAAAAACGACACTTTTCCAACTCTTCAGGCTCACAATTCCATAAATCTTTAATATATTCTCTAGCTTTTTTGTAGGCAAACAATGCTTCGTTTGTTGCTCCAACTTTAAAAAAGTCGTTTCCCTCTATTTTTTTCTTTTCTGCTGCAAGAATACGTTCTGTAGCTGACCCTGCAGCCTAATTTTATATTGATTGTTCAGTATATGTACAGTAAAATGTTTATCACCTACGACTTTATACCTCCCAAAAACCAAGCAAATTCACTTCAAACCTCAACTTTGCCTTTGGTGGCACAATATATTGCCGACCATCATCACCATAACCTATTAATATATTAGTAACCATAGCAAATATATGTTTCTTACCATTGCTTTACCATAATCACTTGTACAAAAGATTTCTGCTTCTTCACCTACCTTCATTGTAGGTATAGCAAATTCCCAAGCTTGGATAACTTTCCCTATGTCAATAAAAACAAGTCAGTTGAAACGATATCATATATGCACTTTAGTTATTTTGTTACCATTGTTAAGAGTAAAAGTAAATTCAGATCTACGTTCGCGTGAGGAATCAAACAACGCATTAGTCTCTGCAATGTATGAATCATAATGTACTGTTTTATATAGCAGTTATATAAGTTAATTAAACGCATAATCAAAAAAGAAAAGAGAAAAGCGTACCTGTAACTGTGTTGTTTTTTTCTGGTACTTTACCAACACCAGGCTTTATAATCCTTTTTGTAACTTGACCATCTTCTGTAATTTTAATCAAATCTGAATCAGTAACCATGTTGTGTGTGTGTATTTTTTTTTTTTTTTTTTTTTTTTTTTTTTGTAAAAAGAAAAGGTTGGCAATAAAGAATATCTTGAGTTGTCAATCAAACTTTCATTTCGTACTTATCTTGACCTTTTAGATGCGAAAAAAAGCGTGACATTGGGAAGTGTACATAGCAGATTCAATAAATTTGAATCAACGGGATCATGCTATTTCTTCTTTTGTCTTATTGTTCTCTCTTCCATTCTTTTATTATTTTCACACCGCCTCCAGCAATGCAAGCACACGATCATGTCGTAAAAGATTTGAACGAAGAATTTAAAAAAGTAGATAGAGCATTTGAAACAAATGAAGTGAGGGTATTCGGTAAATTCAAGCATTTGCTCATATTCTTATTGTCTAAAAATATTAACTGATCGCCAAAAAGGTAAAAACACGGGGCATATATTTAAAGAGCTAGATGTTATAAGAAGAAAACAACTTGATATTGCTAGTGATCATGTATTGTTAGACACTATACAAGATATACCGTAAGTCAGTTAATGCATAAATATACTTTTGAGTTCCCATTAATTTCTCTATAAAAGCACAATTACTCCTGCTCAATTGAAAAAACCAAATCAAGACAACCAATTTTTAAGGAATTTTGAGAAGAAAGAGGCTATATTAAAGCTAATGATGAAAAAGGTATATCAATTTTCTATCTTTTGAAATACATGAATTCACTTTTTTTTAAAAAAATAGCTAGATGATTTAACCCAATCCATGTAACAATAAGAAAATTTTATATAGCATTTTTACTGAATTTTATATTGTTATTGTTAGGGATACATTCAAAAAGATTTCCGAATTAGATTACAACGGAATAGATACATTGATTCAATCAGATAATGAAAATAGTGAAGAAAATGATGATGATGAGCAGATATCAAAACGAAATATAATACAACGTCAAAAACAAAAAGAGACAAAATGAAGATGCTTTTTCAACTGCTCCTGCCACAAACATAACTACAAATACCTCTTCTATTTTATAAAAGAAATAGTTTATTTATAAGTATATTACATTGATTTAAAAAATGAATCTATTGAATAAAATTGACAATGTATATAAAATCATCTAGATTTGTTTAACCATCAAGTTTGTTCAATGATATTATAAAAGATAAAGATATATTAATAATAATAAAAAAAAAAAAAAAAAAAAACTGTACAAAACAAAAATTTAAAAAACAATAGTTTAAGGTCGATATGGAGATGGTGCACTATTTGAAGTGGAATTAATAGTGTGTTCGATGTGATTTGCAGTAAATTTATGTTGTGGTTCTACTCTTGTTGTTGAATTACTTGTTTCGTCAGTTGATGATGTTGTCTGAGGACTGGAACTAGTTCCTTCTGGATTGGTATCTATATTTTTAAAGGTCGATTAGTCCGGACGAAGAATCGATTGAATCAGTATAAGTACATTCAGCATAATCAGGATCACCTGTTTCAACAGCTGCTGCTTCAAGATCATTTGTTTGATTCTCATGAGTGAATAAATCAGAAGGACTATTGAATCTTGGTGGGAATGGTTTTTGTGAATATTGTGCTGCTAAAGAAGGATAATACTGTCTATAAGCAAAATAGGCGAATGCTGTACCTGGAAATCATATAATGTAAAAATATGAGCAAAAATAATGTGGTCAATCATGTTTAAGTTTTACCAATAATCCCACCAATAAATACATCTGACCAGTGATGGCGATAGTCATGTAAACGTGAAATGGCAATCAATAATGCTCCTAGAAAAGGAAAACAGAAAACAAAGCTCTTGTAGGTATGCTATTAAAAAATAAGAAATTATGAGATATTGTAAAAGTCTGATGAGTAATGGTTAACATACGCCTCCTTCGTCGAACAAATGCATTTTTCCAGCAAGATAAAATGCTAAATAACCTAAACCAGCAAAAGAAACTACAGAATACATAAAAGTTAAAATTTGACAAGCTGCTGCATAAAAAAAGGGGGAGAAATTACATGATGAATGTCCACTGGGAAAACTCTTGAATCCATCTTTAAATTTGTAAGTGTCATGATCTTCTGTGCAGATAGTGTAATCCAATAATAGTAATGGAGGATTTTCAATGCCAGGTGGAGGCTGGCAGCGATCGAGCATATCAGGTCGTGGACGACCAACAGTGATCTATTCGTGTAATATTAAAAAATTGGTGTTACCATTGAAAAATTTATACACACACACAAAAAAAAAAAATAGGATGCATACCTTAATTACGTCTGTTATCATAATAGTTAATGATAAAGCAACAGCAAGACCTAATTGAAGTTGTAGTTAGTTTTTTGATCAAAATAAAAAAGATATTTTGTTAAATAACCTAGTAAACCACTATGAAAATCCAACCAACTACGTCGGATGCCAAGAGAGACAGCAGCAATAATAAGGACAGGTGCGAGGATAGCAATAACCTAAATTAGCAAATTTCAGTAAATAAATTTTTTAGGTTGATACAAATAGATATTTACAACTAATAACCACACAGGAACACTCTCATTTTCAGTATATTTATGCATTAACGATGTATCATTGATTGAAAACTGTCTATGAAATGGAGCGATTAAATCGATGCCAAAAAAGATGATGATCATGATGATAACCAGCAGCCAATCTTTGCCGTAACTAACAAACAGCCTTCTCTTTAGTGAACTGCTAAAACGCATACCCAACATTTTTGTATGTGTGTAGGAAAAGGTAAGAAAAAAGAAGCAAAAAAAGAAAAAGAATAAGATGATATAGAATTGAGATCCTTTATACTCTTGGTTTGTATATGAAATGACGTTGTTTTTAGATATTTGTGTAAAATCAACGGACTTTTTTTTTTCTATTCGTCTTTTTCAAATACTTTCCTTTTTTTTGACATTTTTTCCAAATAAGGTCAATTAAATCATGATTTGATCGACAAGAGAATGGGATTTCTTGGCTTTTTTTTTTTTTTTTTTTTTTTGTGTTGATCAATGAGAATAGCAAGATAAGTAATCCTTAAAGAAATTTCTTTTTGAGGTAATTTTAGAATCCATAGAATTATATTTATTTTGCATCATGAACTTGTCGAAGATTTTTTATTTTTGCTTGTACGTCATTGGAACAAAGACAAGAGTATACAGTTTCTGTTACACAACATACAGTCTGTTTCTTGGAAAATACTTTGTATTAAACAAATCTTTAATAAAATATATATTACGAGTGTGAGAAATAAATAAACGGATTAATCCTTGGTATTGAAGTTATCTTGTATATAGAGATGTCAGGTTTTGTTGTTTGGTTACCATTGTATTTTTAATTTTAAGTCTGATCTAACTTTTTTGATTTAGAAACATGCTGCTCATAAAAGTGGATTTAGTGCCAAAATGCTAATACAATCATGTTTGTGGGTTTTGTTGATCTGGAAAAAACAATTGTCGATTGGTTGAAATTTATTTTGTTAATTTGGGCTAGAGTAGTTTGTCAATTTGAGTTAGAGTAATTTGTCGGAATTGCAAGATTGTAATTGTCTTCGCGTACTGCTGAATGATGGTGGGAGAGTTTTTAACAGGCGAGAGAGGGTGCTATGCAAAAGTCAAGAATGTAGCCCATCGCTGCCGAATATAAAGATTATATGAAGCATTTGATTGGTTAGTATTTTTAGGTCTTTGTTAACGATATCATAGGGGACTTGACTAAGAAAATTGAAGGCTTTTCTAACTGCAAATTACGTCTTAACTCGTACTTAAAAAACATTATGCAGATTAACATTAAAAAAACCAATGTTTGAAGCCGAAACAAGAAATCCGTTAAACATGAATAAAGGGTTTGATTGATTTATGAAATAGAAAGACATAAACCTCGATTATACCAAGAGTAGCTGTAGATTCATTGGCGAAGCTGGTTTCAATATCAATATGAGAAACAATATATATAAAAATAAAAGCAATAGAAATACAGTTATAATCAGCTAAAGTTTTGTCACAAAAGATTTCTAAAGATTTAAAATAATTAAAAGAGTATGAGGGTATTTATAGTGGTTTAGAGTGTAGCTAACTACACATATCAGTTCAGTTTAGTAATATAGCTAATCTGAATATAAAACCTAAGATATAAAAATATTAAAATCGCAAAAGCATTAAAATGTCAAATTGCACCATTGGCACTTACAAACCAGGAACTAAACCACGAAGATCCTATTACGGTATTATAAATATGGACTAAAATCTAGTATAAATATGACAAAGGGGATAGTAATACAAAAAAACCTTTGCTTTACTTTTGACATATATCTTTAATAAATGTAGACGAGTTATAGTCGTACTTCCCTTATCGCTTTTTTTAAGTTTTTTGCAGCATAGATAACTTGTATACCATCAAACTGCCCGTCTACTTTGGAAAGCTCCACGGTTTCATTTATTCCATTTGTCGATCAGCTGCGGCTTCTGGAAGGTCATTCCCTTGCTAATGTAAAAGTATCTGTTAATACAAAACGTTTCGTTTGTCAACCCAATCATCAATAATTCCTCCTCTATCTCTCTGCAACATTTCATCTAGTACCTGTAAGCTCTTTTGGTCTTTATCATTCACTACCATTCAACGCAATGTGATTTATCGCTTGATTGCAGGATGTATTCTATATCGTCATCTTTTAAGTCGCATTATGCCTGCTATCTTTGGTTCTCCTCGTTGTCCTGTTTGTTTGTCCTCTACGGATTCGGCTACTCACTTATTGTTTCATTGCCCCATCAAAGAAAAAGTTTGGCAAATGTCATCTTCGAATTCTTGTGGCCTACCACTTCGATCTCTGATATCAATAAAAGGAGGCCCTTTTGTCCCTGGGTTTTTTCAATATTTGGTATTGCCAACGTAAATGAATTACTCAAAACAGAATCCTCATCGTTGCCCTTTCTCAGCTTTGGCTTGCGCATATGTATTTTATTTTTAATCAAATTCCGCTGTATCTCACTGTTATTTTGGCTACTACCCAATCCAGTGTCCTTCAGACCATTGAGGAGGACCAGTACCGTTCCCTTCTGTAGCTTTTGTATCTTACTAAAAGATTTATTCTAGGTATTCTATTTTTTTTTTCATCTCTTTTACTTTAACTCTTTCTTAAAATCTTAAATCTCAATTGCACCCGCCTCTTCGGCTAGACTTTTCACTCTCATCGTACACGGATCAATCAATAAACACAATTTTAAAAAAAATATACCATCAAACCTGAACAGAGTAATCTTCTAGTTTTGAGTTATTGTTAACTATGGGAAAAAATGCCAAAATAGAAAATTTAAAATTTGCAGTTATTTATTTCTTTACATAAGATTATTATAAAGCTATACCTTTTCAATAACATCCTCACGTAAAACAGTTTCTGTAGCGATTGTCATAGTAGTTTTTTCAGAAAATTTGTAATTTAAATCTCATTTTACACCTTTTTTTCCGTGGTGGTTATTGGTATAATAATTTAAACTACAAGGGATAAATCGTGCAAAGCATCGACCATAAAGGGTTGTATATACCTGCAAATTGAACTAAAAATTGATTTCAGAAAAGCTATTCATATTGTCATGTACATTATGCACTACTACAACGGCCATATTTTACTGCTTATTGGGAGAGTAAACAACACATGTATGCGTAATGTTTATATTGGCAGCCTAAATTTCTCCTCAGCGGATATATTGTACCGTATATGGTTAATTTTTTCTCAATTTGCCTATATTTTCTACTAAAGTTTTAAGATTAATGCGGAACATATGTATCTAACGATTTGAAATATGAGTGAATGAAGAAAAATATATATGTAAAAAAAAAGTATTTAAAAATTTGATCAAGTTTAGTAAATCTATATAAACTAGTATAGAATAAATTCCGACATCAAATACAGCTGAAAGTTACTTTGTATGAGAATTCACTAGATAAAAGGAGCCAACAAAGTAGACATTAAGACATCACCAGCATTATATTTGTAATTTACTGTTGCTATTTATTATAAGAAAATTTTATTTGAAAAAAAAAAAATAATGCATAAGAGATTTGTAATTATACCACATTACCACGGCAAAAAAAATTATTGTATGAATTTAATAAAATTCACCCGTTGTCATGCATGCAACGTATTGCATGATTAAAACGATATAAAATACAAATAAGGAGTTGTTTAGAGAATTTATTCTCCTTGAATTCAATAAGTATAATTTCTTATTCCTCATAATAAATGTTACAAGGAACTTTTGTAAATTAATTAAAGTATTTAAATTGAAAAACTATTTTACTGCCTTGTTTCAATTTGCAATTAGTTGTTCCATTTGTAACTACCATATTTTCGGATTTAAATATCCTCTACACATCATTGCATTGCAAAAAATAACAATTTCGACAAATTTTCTCTGAACTTTTATACATCGTGGGCCTGGCGGTGATCTAAAATAAAAACTTTCTGATGATAAAAAAATTCATGAAAACGATCTTAAATACTTAAAATGCTAAATTGGCGTCGAAAGTGTAGAGTAACTTGGCTAAGTTTATTAAATAACCTCAACATGAAATTTAATTTTGCATCTAATGATATACTAATTAAAAACGTTTACCACCGAAAATATTGTGAAAAAAGCAGAAACATAAAAACCAGTTTTTAGTGATTATAAAAATACTTTTATAATAGGATATTAAAGTTAATGTTTTAGAAAAATTAAGCAAAAAAATACCTATTTTATGAGGTATTATTTGTCACTCTAGAGCTATTCTTGATAGAGCTATTAGCTTCCTTCGAAAAAGGCAAATTTTGGACGAGGGTACACAAGGGGAAAATTCATGATTTTTGGAAATTGATTTTATAATAAAATATGATAAAACTAAGTAAAAGAACCATTTTTGGCTTATAAAATAGATGCTTAAACGGTTGCTATCTCGAGTTACAGTCCATTGAAGTTGCATTTTTGTACGCTTTTAATGGAAATAGCCTTATAAATAATGTATGAACTTAATTGCGGGTTTTATTAGATTTATGTTTCTCCTTTATATATCTGTTTTAAAATATTATACTTTGAGATTACTTTAAAATTGCAAAAGTTATCAGCTGAAAAGTAAGTTTTGGGCCAATTTTCTCGGTATTTTAAGATACAGTCCGCATAAACCGGAGTTTTATAATTTAGGCCTTATAATTCGAGCTTTATATGTAGTAAATTTACGCTTTGAAGGAATTGTTTGGTACAATATTTAAAGCAACGTTGTAAGAAGTATTCTAACAACCGCGCATTACCTAACTAATAATATACCCTTTAACACACCTGTCGAGGTGGATTAAAAGAAGGCTGTGAAAATAAAGTTACTTCTTTGTATGCAGAACCTTATGCCGTTACAAAAAAACGCATGCGGTAACTACGTGTTACGTGATAAAAACAATAAACTTTTCCTCAGAGAATATGAGAAAATACACCTTCCGAATAAAAACTAGTTTCCGTTGTGATGAAACTGCAATTTAAGAAACATTTGAAATTGAAGATATTCGAGATTATTGAAAAAATAAAGATGACGTTATTGACTACTTGGTCAAATGAGCTAGTTATGGTAAACGTAAAAGTAGTTATGTAACCCCCCCCCCCGAGCTCTTCTCATCATCTACTCCCTATCAAAAGACATTGGGAGAAAGTAAAAAAAAAGAAATAATACATTTGACATAGAAAAAAATAAGATTACTAGAACTGTCGTATAATGATCGAATTTGCCATAATATGCATTGTTGTATTCCACCAAGTATCATACTTTATCGCCTTCTATAACCAATCAATAGATTATACAATCCATTGATTACTATTTAGAATATGAAAGAACAAGTCTAGAATCGGATATAAGAAACGTTTATTTTATTATTTCTCAATCAATTAACCGAAAGGCTCGGACCACTCAAATCATGACACCATACTCTTTAACCTCAGCGGTTAATCATTCAAGTAGCTGTCAAGATATATCAAATCACAATCCAGGCACAACAAGCGCAGCATTGAAACAAGGCAATTCACAAGCTCTACAATCACAGCTTAATTGTGATTGATTAACATCAATCCATAAATTACTCTCAAACAGATCTAATAGTTCAATACCGCTCTTAATTGTACCTCAGGAACTCAACTCTAAATCATTATAAAAGGCAATACTTTTATATCTAAATAAACCTTATCTTGTTTTTATTCTACAGTTGAAGAATTGGTTAATTACACATTCTTTTTTTATTGTACTCTTTTTTAAGTATATTATCGCAAATCCAATCCTATATAACAATTGACTTAAACATTTTTTGAATTTACCAAGCCGTCCACATAGCTGTAGTACCGTAACAAAAGCTATTTGCCATCTTTTTCCCTACGTGAGTATGATCGGCCAGATGAGGTTGAAAAATGTCACCGCTATCAGACCAATTATAAGAATTACCATCTGAGCTTCACATATTGACTCTGTTTTTGTCATAAAGCGCCTACCACCCCCACTAGCCAACCGTAAGATGTTGGTGTTTTTTGGCCCATGCCATTTAAAGAGGCCTGTTAATTTTGTTAGCAAAGCTGGTCTTAATTTTTCTCCTAAATTTGAAGCCCATTCTTTTGAGTAATTACTAATCCCTGAAAAAGACATTTCAATTTTAATTGATCTCAAATACCCTTGAACAGTCTTGAGGCCATCCTGTCTACCATTTTATAGCATTTTTGCAATGTATTGTTGAGTTAGTACACTGACAAATAATGGTCTTCCGCCAGTTGGTAACGTTGCTCTAAACAAAAACTCTTTCTTGTAGAGGAGGGGAACAGAAGATACTAAAACAGATGAATGGTGTAGTCTAATAACAAAAAAGGGAGTATTTTTAAATAACAAAGATTTATTGGGTTTTGAAGTTCAACAGGAAGTGAGTGAGACACGATATAGGGAGGGCTGAAAAAGACAAAGTAGTGAAAAATTGGGGGGTACAACGAGAGAGATTAGTAACAACGTTTTCATACTTTTTTTGCAAGTTTCAATGCAAATTAAAAATATAAAATGATTGGTCATTCTAAAATCTCAAGTAAGCAGCAATATTCCTTCTTCTGCTAATCTTTATTATCTCTTGATACATTAATAGTATGCAAATCCGTAGCTTTATTTGCGCTATATTCACTATAAAGAAAAATTCACTGTTGAATTGTCTTAATTATTGTGCCACATTCAGGAAATTAAGTGATTTTTTTCTCCTATTGAAATCACTTAATATCCTGAATGTGGCACAATTAAGACAATTTGGTAATTTTTTTTTCATAGTGATTATTGTTTGATTGTAAGTGAATTTTCGATGGAATGGCGATATATTTCGTCCAATCATTTAAAAAGCAGCTAAATAGATAATTATCTACGTTAATTAATAACAAAAAAATCGGGTTTTTGCATGTCTGAAATTTTGGTACTACAATATACGCAAACATTGTTGCCTTCTGCGACTACATTTTGTTCAATTTTAGCTGTAATTCTGGTTAATTAGCGGTACATTATATTCTAGTTTATAAATTTAGAAAAATAATTATTGGTAACTTTTATTAATTCAAAACAGCATACCAATGCATTCCTATAATATTTTTTGTATATTTTGTGTTTTAGCATCACAAAACGCGTAGAACTTGCTAAGTTTATTTGAACTACTGTATTTACTTTATTAGAAGTTAAAAGCGAAACATTACAGTGTTTGCATGTCTTTTTTTCTGGTAGTAATGCAATGTGAGTCAAGTGTGTAATTTTCGTCTTGGCCTTTTTATTTGATTTTAGCTGCGATTTTTATAAAGAAATAACAAATTATGTCTACAAGAGTGTCTTCAAAAAATATATTAAAAAGGAGTCGCTAATATTGTCTCAAATCTAAAAGCGTGTCAGAATTTAGTGAGTGTATAAACTGACCAAGAATATAACTACTGTAGATCAAAATCTCAAGAAACTATTTCCAGTGTTATGTGATGACAAGTAAGTACTCTCTAAATTCAAATAAAATTACGCACTTTAAACTGTAATCTAGTTTTGAGCTGTAAATTTACGAAACACTTGAGCTTACAGAATGTTTTTTCACTTTGACGGCAAACAACATACATAGATATATCTTCATCTGTCCATTATATGTTTTTCGTAGTATACTTGGTTGTTGATTCTAAATTAATTTACAATTTTTGAAAAGAAAATTACCTGCCCAAGCTTTTCATAAAAACAGATTTTGGTGCTGATGAGGTGTGGTTTTTTGGCTAATAATCTAGCTTTGCATCTTACTTTTTTATTTACTCCATCAAAAATTCACATTTTTGAAAGTTTAAAACCTAACAAGTAGGTCATGAGAAGCTATTATATCTAATCTAATAAATAAATATATTATAAGGTAAACTATAATAGATAATAGTTATAAAATAAAATAAAAGTAATATATACAGTGACTCCCAAAACTGTTCCAGTGTTTGCTAATTTTGAGTTTAGCATAATTTTTAGGTACAACAAATATATTTAAGTTACGGCATATTTTATATATTTCGGAAGACAAAATAATTTTTTTTGTATGAAGTTAAAAAACATGTAAATTTTATTGGCTGTTCGGAGAAATGCCTAATTGTAATAGGTGTAGTAACTGGGACTAAATATAATTAATGATATTAATGAAAGAGTTTATATAAACTTATAATAATCATTTAGAAGTAGAACCTGAATCTATTAATCATATAGTCTTCTTGGTATTTGAATGCGTTACTAAACTTTTATTAGTTTGATAGTAATTTTGGGAGATTTCTATAAAAGTATAAAAACTATAAAGTTATCCGAAATTTAACTGAAACAATATATACAAACCTCTTTGGTAATGTCTAGTACAACGGAAAGCCATAAAACATGTGAAGCCGTTATTTGGAATACAGAATTGTATCCAAATATTTGATTTTATAAAAATTTTATAGTCCAGTAATTAAATAAACGTTTTCCAAAAAGACTAAATTAAAAACCAACAATTTTTATTGATTAAATGGCTACAAACACTACAAATCAGAAAAACAAAAAAACAGGGGTTCCCCCTATTTTCCCAAAAGGCGGAATTTGAAATAGGTGCTCCCTAAAAAGGAGAACCCATATTTCAGATTCCGCAAAAACAAAGGATTCTGGGCCTACCCCCTCCTTTGGTGTTTAATGAGCCTCAATAACTGCTAGGTAAGGTTTGCAAATAATTGAGTAGGAGGTACAGCCTATCTGATCTCCTGTGCCCTGGTTATATTCGTGATGTCAAGTGTCCGAGATAGGCACTTTCACTTGACATGAAACATACAAAATAAAAAGAAGAACAATTAGTAAAAATTTTATGAATATTATTATTATTATTTTTTGCTTACCTTAATTAGTAATCTATTAAAAATAATAGAAAAGAAAAAAGAAGAGAGAACAATTAGTTGATTGGTTGTACTATGTTATTTATTATTATTTTTTTGCTTACCTTAACTGAAAAAAAAAAAAGGAAGAAAGAAAAGAAAAGAAAAGAAAAAAATTGGAGAAGTCTTATTTATAACTTCTAAAAATTAAATGACGTTCTACTTTTTCAATCCAATCAAATTTTTCCTTTTTTTTACATTTATGAATGACGACAACCCTAACTTCCAATGAGATGGAAGCATAAAAATATGAGTACGAATGACGACAACTGTAACTTTCAATGAGATGGAAGCCCAAAAATATGCGTACGAAGAAAAATAGCAAAAACAGCAAAAATATACGAAAATAAGTGAAAAGCATAGAAAGTGGAATACAGTAAAGCAACTAATAAAACAGTATGAAAAGGAAATCAGCCCATCCAATTTTTATGCTAAATTGCCCTTTTGATAAAAATTATAATGGATACTTTGTTTTTATTACATGACTAAAAAATTGTGAATATTTTTAAAGTTAAATTTTTTGATGAATTTAGTAAAATCACTCATAGAGAGAGCTGTAAGATATGTGAACTAATTTCTATTAATTATATTTGAATTCTACGTCTAAATAGCTATCTTTTAGTACTAAATTTGTAATAGTTTGGCAATTTTTTTTACTATTAGGAAAAACTGGAAAAACTTGAAAACCTAACATGAAATGAACACAAAACTCAATAATACAACCAAAGTTAAAGTAATTGTATAAATGCTGACAGATTCTAACTCTTCTCTTAATGAGCTTTTATTTTTTGTAAAATTTATTATGACTTTATTGATTTATATCACTAATTTCTACAACATCTTTTTTTGGTAAAAATTTAAAAACAATTCAGTTTCATCCCAAAATCCAATGAAGAGCTAACCAATACACTCTGTATATAATTTTTAATCAAAATATTTGAATTAGGCGGATTAAGAGCAATATTTTGGTATCAAATTTACTTGGAGGTAATTACATTTTTATGGTATAATAATTCATTCTGGTGCGTTACCTTAAAGGTTTTATTAATAACTTAATTTCAATGGTAGTTATGGCTGAAGGCTGAAGTGACAAAGGTAAGATTGAAAATTAAGTCGGTAGAAATGTAGTTAGTGTTTGTAAGCTGTTCTACACTATGAGTATCCAGTACTACTTAGATTTATCACCAAACGCTACTAATAGAGATTTTATCAATTGAATTTTTTATAAAAAAATATAGTGGTGTTTCTATTAGAATCCCCAGCTAGGGTTCAGCTGCTATGGTTTTTTCAAATATATTTATAAATTATGGTTCGTTAAAACAGCTAACGTTTATCTGGTTTACACATCTCGATTTAGTCGCATATAATACATTCGGTAACGCGTGTTTTGTATAAGGATTTCTAAAACTTATGATATTATTCATTAAGGCAACTGCGAAGTAGGGGTTTCTTACAGTTTCATCGCTTTTTTTTTTTCTTTTCTTTTTTTTTTTGGCAAAAGCCAAGAATTTGGGAGGAAAGATAAGCTGATAGATGTTGGATTCATACGTTTTTGGTTGTCATCATGGGCACATGGGGTAAATTTAATGATATAAAGTTTGTATGAGGGTTGCCAATAGTTCTGATTTTATTAACTAAGATGATTACTAAGTAGATAATTTGAAATATCTTTTCTGACGTTGTTATTCAACAAAAATTATAATTTTGATAGAAAAAATAAGCTGGTTGGTATTAGATTTACATATTCTTGTCTATTATGATGAGGCAAATCTAGCGATAAAAGACTTATAAAAGAGTTGTCAATAATCGCGGTTTTATTGACTATAGAAATTACCAGGTAGTGGATTATTTTTACGTCGGTCTTCACACTGATTTTAGACAAACATCATAATTTTAAGAATTAAATACGCTGGTAGACATGGGATTTATACAATGAGGGGAAAAACTATACCAGTGTTTCGCAAAATTATTGTTTTGCTGATAGTACTTCTTGAGTTTTTAATTTACGTATCCGTGCTACAAATCGTTGTGAAGGCGGCATTAAGGGGTTTCGAATAATATAGCTTACACTTCTGTAGAGTGAGTATACTGTACGTAGAATATCATAGAAGGAAAGAAGGAAATGCAAATATTGAGAAAAGTGGAAGTAAAGGGGTGCATAAACATTCCATACCTTCATTCTCCGTAGGAATATCGCAAAATTTTAATGTTAGCATAAGAAATGCTGTGCCTTTTCAGTATCCAAAGCATACAAAAAACTTATAAAAACCCTATCATTTTCTCACTTACTTTTTTCAGACCTCCTTACACCATGGTTCGCCTACTTCCTGCTAAACTTTAAATTCAATACAATCTTTGTTCCTTCAAAATACCCTCTTCTCTATTATTAGAAAACGCTATTCATCTGCCTCACTATCTACTTCCACTCGCTACAAGAAGAAGTTTTTGTCCAATGCAACTTTACCAGCTGGCGGATTACCATCATTTGTCAGTGTATCAACTCAATAATATATTGCAAGAATGCTTTGAAATTGTAGATAGAATAATTTCAAGGCTGTTCAAAAGTATTTAAAATTGATTGAAATTGATATGTCTTGTCTGGGGTTCGCAAATTACTTAAGATAATGGGCCTCAAGCCAAGGCAAAAAATTAATACCAACTTTATCAGCAAAAGAAAACAAGCCTCTTCGGCTGGCATGGGCCAAAGAACATCAGCATCTTACAGTAGACCAGTGGAGGCTGTGGGTGTTTTTTGACAAAACCAGAGTCAATTTGTGGGGCTTAGACGGTAATTCTTATTAGTGGTCAGATGGCGGTGATATCTTGCAACCTTATCAGATGTAACCTCACATGGAGGGGAATGGTGGAAGCGTTTTTTTCTGGGGTTGTATAACAGCAAATGGTTTTGGGTACGACACTATAGTTACGGACGGCTCGGTAGATTTAATTGTTTATGTTGGTATCATGCAGAAATCTCTCTTGGACACCTTGATTGGAGTACTACGACATGAATCATAGTGTCATCCGTTTCCAGCAAGATAATGCCACGCCGCACGCTTCTGAAATTACACAAGACTGGTTTGGTGCCAATGGTATTATATCTGAAACAAATAGGGATTGGCCAGCTGCGAGGCCAGATTTGAACCCAATTGAACACTTCTAGTACCAGTTAAAGCGTAGGCTCAACACATACCCAACTTGGACCACTACTGAAGAAGAACTGGAGGCCCGCATTACCAGTGAATGATACAAATTTACAAAGAATAACTGTCTAAAGTAAATAGACAGCATGCCAGCTCTTATTAAGTTAATAATCAGATTTGGTGGAGGATCTACTCGTTTTTAAGCTGTTTTATATATTTTATAAAACCTTATATTTTATCTTTAAACCTTTGTACCTAGTAGTTATACCTACTATCTAATGGCATCCAGTACATTGTTTGAAAGTTCTTTACTTACTGTAATAACTGATATAAATCACTAACCAATATTTCTAGCACAAACAGCATGGCAGTTGAAAACACACAATTTTGCAAAACATTGGTATAGTTTTTCCCCTCACAGTATATTTGGATGAGACATTACAATTTGTATCTAGTAATATAAACTTTGTATACGGGTTGTTAATAATTGCGGATATATCGGCTAAAAAGATTACAAACTGGGTCATTTTCACGCCCTTTTTTTTAACTATCTTTTGACAAAAATTTTGGTTTTGGACGGAACAGCAAACTTGTAAACATCTGCTTTGCATATCTTGGTTTTGCAACATAATACTGTACACGTGCTGATTTAAGTTTTGTATAAGGTTCGTCAATGGTTATGATTCTTTTTATTAGGACGATTGCCAAGTAGGTCATTTTTACGCCCTTTTTTTTTAGCTACCTTTTTACTTTTTACGTTTTGTACAGAAGAACAAGAAGCTTGTAAATATTTGCTTTTTTGCATATCTTGATTTTGCAAGGTACTTTACTTGTGCTGATTTGGCCTTGAATAATGATTGTCAATGGTTGTCAATGGTTGTCAATGGTTGCGGTTTCATTTATTAGAACAATTTTCAAGCTTGCAGGCCCTGAAAATGGTTTATTTTAGCTACCATTTTATAAAAATCTCGGTTTTTGGTTATACGAATACGCTGTTAGATATATGATTTACAATCTTTATATTAATTCATTGACATACGGTACAATTATGAAGCAGGTTTCATAAAAGGATTATTGATGATTGAAATTTTATTAGTTTTACCAATTTACAATTAGGTAGTTTTTGCATCTTTTTTTAATTGCCTTATGATAAGAAGAATGAACTTTGGACAGAACATTAAACTGCTAAAACTTGCTTCATATATGGTATACTGTATATCGTCATTTTACAACCGACAGTAAATGTACTAACGCAGGTTTTTATAAGGATGCTAGGTGTTTGTAATTTTACTGGTTAAATCATCGATTTTATGCACAAGTTATCGCTAACTTTTACGAAGCGCGCAGCGGTACTTTGTGGATACAAAAATAAGCCTGTGTAAATTCAATTAGCTAATGCAATCAGAAGATACAACAACATAAAAACGTCTGAAGTGATATGTAATGTACTGTGAGGGGAAAAACCCTACCGTTTTTTTTCAAAATTACCTTTTTGCATGGATTTCTTTCCCTATATTAAGCATATAAACATATGGCTTATATTATTTTGTAAAGTAAACTAAGGGCTTTTTAATGATAGAACTTATGCACATATTCAGCATCAGCGACTAGTGAGAAAACGGGCTAAAGTTAGAAAATTCAATTTTTGTTTATTATGAAAAAAGTTTGATATTTAGTGGGGCCGCCCTTACTCTTGAC
>JAEPRC010000767.1:0-21224 GCA_016758945.1 Mucor plumbeus
GAAGCCAGGAGCCATTAGGTCCTGGTTTCTAAAAGTATTTATACTATTTCAATTCCATTTGGATGTCAGATTCAATATGGAATTGAGTTGATATTTAACATAAATAATAGGCAAAAAACCGACACAAGTAATGGTATGATTTGTGAAGATAATTATATCTTATGTCGTAAGATGATAGAAATAACTGTTTTTCTTGAAGAGAAAAAATACCATAAGGCCTCTTTTAATTTCCAAAAGTAACTGAATTTTTAGTTTGGGCATTCATAATGTTAACATATGCTTTGAGGAAGTCATTGACTGAAAATAAATGGAAATTTCTTTGCTGAATGTCGAATGTGGTTTTATAAATATCATACATTGTTCCCTTGTAAAAACTAGTTTCATGACCATTGGAAGGGATTATACCAAGAATAGTAAAAGCGGCACTACTTGATTGAGATCTAGCAAGGATTGCAGGCTTGTGATATATTTGATAGGAACCTTTACGCAGAGGTCTTATAATAATATCAATTTTTGGGTAGACTAGCATACCTGACTCACTCGACATAGCGATTCCATCAATCTTACTAATTTCTATTTCGAATTCTCTTATGACAACACTCTAGTAATATTGCTTTACAATTCTGTACACGATCTTTTCAAATCGCCTTTAAATCTAAAAATTCCTGGGGTCATACGAGTTATCTTAATCCGTTGCGATACAGTTGGATGTCTTTCGAATTCAGACAACTCAATGTCAATATCTTGCTGGCGATATTAAATGTCATCTAACCTCTTTTGATGTGCATGATCAAATTTTAAAATGAAGTTTCCGTCAATATAAACGCACATCGATACTTTGGAACCACATTTGCTATGTATACTAAAAGCTTTCTCGAAGTATCTGTTTGTTTGTATTCTTATCATTGCCGTTCAAGAAATAGTGCCTGGTATCCTTGAAAAAAGTACGAAATAAATCCACATGGATTTTTTTTTTTGTCGTTCTCTCCATTCAAACACACATTTTAGATTTTTAGCTTGTTCCCCGTTAACGTCTATTTCAGAAAGAAATTTCCTTGCTGGAGTTATCGCCATTTTAATTTATAAATATTAATGAAAAAAGAAAGGAGGGTGTTTGATATGAAGATTAATTATATATACATATCTGATATATTTAAACCTGTTTATAAATTTATAATAAACCTTACATATTTTGCTATGAACCTTGAGAATCTCAAGAGTCTATTATCATATAATTGAGTTATACTATTTTAAATAAGGGTGATTTTTTTTTCGGTGTCTAATGATGTTATCAAGGTGCAATACGACAGTTTTCTGTGCTTTTGATTAATATTTACATACTTTTGCTTTAATTTATACTAATTCTCTGTTTGCACTCTCCACTCTAATAATTTTAGATAATGGAATATATAAGTATTCATATTGCATTTTTATGACAATTTTTCTTTCTTTCTTGGAGATCTCCAAAGAATACTTTTACTAACAAATATCACAGCATACTTGTATTTACTTTTTTTTTTTTTTTTTTTTAATAAGCCTATGGTCATTTGTATTAACTGTTTTAATGTAATATAAATTGAATTATAATATCAAAGAATTATAGTGATAAACGTAAAAAAAAAGAATTATTTGATATAATATATATATATGTATATATATCAGTTGAATGATATATTTAGAAAACCTTCGTAAATAGGTTCAGTCGTAACGAAATCGTGGATAGTTGCGTATCTTGTCAAGATAATATGCAGACCGATTGATATCATAAGATCGAGGATCGTACGCAACCAGTAAAGGTTGCTCTTGTTGTAAAGCAAAAATGCTGTATGAGTTTTGATAAGCATCGAAAGTGATGTTTTTTGCAGTTTTTGCATTCATAACTGAAATATAAGATTCGAGTATAGTTCGAATCAAGCTACTTCCAGATAGATTTTCATCATTTAAGCTGTCTTTCTTGATATTAATTATTTCATTGTAAATTTGAACCATTCGATTTCTGTTGAAATCCCTGTCTGTCTCATCCTTTTCACCGGCATAAAAGTCTTCATCGTAATCGTTTTTTGCTATTATACCAAGGACGGTAAAGAATTCAGCACTTACATCAAGATTTGGCAATATAATTTTCTTGTTGTAAAAACGATAGGCTCCATCGAATGGACAAATAACGGTATCAATCTTGGGATAAAACAACATATCTGAATCTTGAGTCAGAACAATGCCACCTACTTTGGCAATTGCAACCTCGGCTTCACCTTCTGCAATGACAACATTCCAACCGCTTTTTACTGCAGTTTTGTAAATTATATTACGTATATCAGGGTTTATTCGGAAAAGCTGGTGTACCAAATACATGATTGTCTTGTGTTTCAATTTAGTATGATCCTTGGCGTATTCGGATACCTCTTTTTCAAGCTGTTTTGGATGCCCAATAGTTTATCGAGTCTCTTGCTATAGCCATAATCTCTTTCAAGAGTAGGTTTTCCATCAATATACAGAATACATCTTTTCTTATTAACAACCCTATTAATCTCGGCTAAAACTCGATTCGCAGCAGTGATTTTTTTACTTTCTTCGTGTTCGTGGCAATTTAAGAAGCAGCGTCTAATACTGTCATAGAAAGCGCCCACCATGTCAACACGAATCATCTTGTAAGAATGCTCACCTGTATAATGCTGCGTATTATTAGATTTTGTAGGCTCAATACTCTTGTACTGTAAGAAATTCCAAGCACCAGCTACTCCCATTTCTTTTGATTTAAATAATTGAGCGAGTAAAAATAAAACGAGAAAAAAAAAGATATTTTATATCCTTGAAAGACAACATTTATATAGAGCCCAAACCTGATTTACACAAAATACTCGGCATAGCTACATTCAAATCACCAAGATAAACTTGATTTTAGCATGATTGCCATCAATCAAGTAAGCATCTAGTGTATCAAACTTATGTGAAAATTACATTAAGATGCATTCAAGTGGCTTTATTAGAATGATCAGTATGTCTAATAGCTATATTTAATCAATTTTTCATTTTGTTGGTGTAGTAGAGATTCAGAAATGTTACAGAAAAAAAAAAAAAAATGCAGAAAACTTGTAACTGGCATTTTAAAAAATTGCTTTCAGTTCAAATCTAGTACAATTGTATAATATTTGTATTTATCACAATTAATAACATCAGCTTTATGCTCTTAGACTATATTTTTTTTCTTGATATTCGACATACAAATTCGGGTTTTATGAAAGCTTCAAGATTTTATCAGGTTTCAATTTGAAACTACACATTATTTTTGTTATATACGTAATTACTAAGATTAGTTGTAACTATTGTTATAGTACCAGCATTAGTATAAATCATTTCTGAGCATTAAAATTACGATATTCTATACTATATGTGATAATAATCAAGCCAACTATCAAAATATTCGATTAGACAAATCCTTTGGGTAGCATTTAGATTTCGCGGGATGCTAAATATATTTATCCAGCAAATTTGAATGTTACTGTACAGAAAGTTATGCACAACATATGTAATCAAATAATTAATTTATTTATCGATTCTTGAATGTTACATTTAGGTAAAGTATACTTGATTACAAGCAGCTCTAAATAGAGGTAAAAAAAAAAAAGAAAAAAAGAAAAAAAAGGACATTCATCTATGATGGGGTACATTTTACTTTTTTTTTTTTACCCTTTTTCCTTAAGAACTCCTATTTCAATCTTTTTTCTTTTCTCACAAAAAAAATAAAGAAAAAAAGTTCTTCCCTTATTCCCTCTTTTCAATAAAATAGCACATTCCCCTTATTATATGTTATAAAGAATAAATAATGAACTCTTCTTCCAACTATCATTTACCTACTATTGCCGCAGTAGCAGGTATCGCATTAGCAGCTTCGAGTTATGTCTTATCAACAAATAGTTTTGAAACTAAAAAGAGAAAAAGAAGAATAAGATCCAAAATTCAAAAAGGTAGAATTATTGATTTTAATATAAAGGTTCCACGTATTGATTGATTTAAACATAGAACGTGATGGACAATATATCTTGGGTCTTGTCAATTCACAGAATTATTGCTTTGTAAATTCTGTATTACAGGTAAAGAATGAGGAGGGGTTTTTTCGTTTAATATGAAACATTTTTATTCATGTATGTCTATATAAATATATACACAGGCGTTTGCTACTTTGGCTACATTGAGATCGTATCTCGTAAGTCTATTTTAATAGCAAATCAATCAGCTTTAACTTATTTACATTGATATATAGGCTGAACGCGTAGATGAACAAGGAGATGAGTCAGCACCTGTAGTTCCTCAAAATGAATTTATTCTTCAATCAGTTGCTTGTGCTCTTTATGCAACTATAGAAAGTATGGACGTTTTTTGGTTGTGATATATGTATATATATAAATATATATATAAAGTGTATTAATCTCATAATTATTACAGTGTTGAATAGACCTTTACCGAAACCACGATCCATCACTCCCACAGACTTTTTAAGGGCTTTAGAGCGAAAATCGGGTGGTACCATTAATTGTGATCAACAGGTAATATATTATTTGTTTATTTTATTTTGTTTTATTTTTTTCATGAAAACATGAAACCAATACATTTTTTTCATTAGGACGCCCATGAATTATTCCAAATTATTTCAAGTGTATTAACATCAGAAGAAGAAATTCAATATCGAGAAAATACTACATCTTTATTAGATGCTGCTACTCTTAGAGGATTTGCTTTTGGGGAAAATGTATGATTGAATTAATAATGATAATGATACAATACTAATTTCTGTATAGGACCCTAATGGAGATAATTTTGAAACTTCATCTGTATCATCATTTGGTACAACAGCATCCATGTGGAGTTCATTCTCGGTATGCACTGTCGGTGGTCATTTACGTCCTAGACGTCGTAGTCCTAGAAATCCATTTACAGGATTAGCTGCTTCCAAAATTAGTTGTATGAATTGTGGTTATACTGTTAGTTTATCTGCTGGATGAAGATCTAATTAATGAATTGTTCTCCTAATAATTTCTATATATTGATAGGCTCCTATTAGACATCATACATTTGACAATATTTCACTATCTGCACCTCAAACAGTAAGCGTCATTTTTCGTTTTCACATTATACATTTGCTAATTTTATCATTAGTCGAGTTGTTCATTAGAAGATTGCTTAAAGAACTATACAAAAGTCGATTTTTTAGATGATTTTCAATGTAGAAAATGTACATTAGTTGCTACATTAGAGTCCATAACTCAAGAATTGAATTCTCTCGAACAAGGTGATGAAAGAGCAACCATTTTAAATATTGATATTGGACGAATTAAGGATGCTTTACAATCCAACATTGAAGCAACATTGTATGGTGTTCCATTATTAACTCCTCAAATTGCACCACGTACAACAAAGCAAACCATGTTTGCTAATCCACCAAAATCTCTTTGTCTTCATATTTCACGTTCTATTTATCACCCTTCTGGTATAATTCAAAAGAATCATTGCCAAGTTAGATTCTCGGAATACCTCGATTTAGCATCTTATACCACCAACGGATATCTTAATACAACTGAACCTACCGCCTCTCTCAGTTCTCCACCACCTACACCTGTATTGCCTCACACTCGTACCAGTCGAACTAGTCTTGTTTATTTACGTAACATGGCAAACGGTCATCGATTCACCCATCATCAACAAGATGGATTAGGTGTTGCACTTTTAAACAGTAATAAGGAAGACCGACCAATACAAAGTGCTTTACCTTCTTTATCTGTAGTGCCAGTATCTCGTGCAATTCAATATAAACTATGTGCAGTAATTGTTCATTATGGTAACCATAATTCAGGCCATTTTGTTACTTATCGTAGAAAGAAGTTACCTACTGGACATGAAGTTCGTAGCCCCTTAAGTGAATCAAAGCCTCGTCCTCCCACCAAGTTTTGGCGTTGTAGTGATGAAGTGATTGAAGAAGTCGATTTGGATACTGTATTGCAAAGCGAAGCTTACATGCTCTTTTATGAGCGCGAATAAATTGGCCATGTATTAATTAAATTAAACTCACATCCAAAAAAAAAGTAGATTTTTCCTCCTATTTATAATTCTTTTTTTTATGTTTCTATCCTATAAAATATATATAAATAATCCCCTTTATGCTTTTTCATAAATTCTTTGTGTTAGAAATGAACAGTCTTTCCAAATTGAAGCAATTCAACAGTTAAACTCTTGAAAGTTTTCTACTCAAAAGTTCGATAAAAGTGGCATTGTGAGTACTTATTATGATTCCAGCATGTTGGCTATATTCTCCATTTTATGGCTATTTATTGATTGACTCAAAATTTACTTTTCAAATTAAGCTTCATTTTATTGGTGTGAGTTCATTCCAAGCTCAAAAGTATATGGAAAGAATGCTACCGTTTAATAGACTTAATCTGATTCATAATAATATCTGCATAATTATTTCAACTCGATTTTAGCCTTGTCCACCTTTTTGGGAATCTTAAAATTTATAAATCTCGAGTTTTTCATTAAAAAGTGAACCTTTCTATAAACTTCCAAACGCTTTATTAATACTTGTTTATAATTATATTAGCAAATTTTAGTTTGAAAAGCCCTTTGAAGATTAAACTTTAACACTATACCTATACTTGGTGGAGTAGAGGATTTGAGAATGTGTGTAAAAGTTTTAGTTAGGGTTTTGCAAAGAAATACATACGAATGTGTAAATACAAAATATGCATGATTTCGTGCTTTACAAGTATTTTTCAATTATTATTATAGTTAGAAAATGTAGTTAACCATTCGCTAAATATTGTGTAAAAATGTAACAACATTGATACTATGATCCCGAGGGTCATTGCATTTGGTGATGCAAAGTTTGATTCCAGTATGCATGGAAAGATATCAGCTCTACTAAGAGAATCATTGAAGCAATCAAAAAGATGGCAAAATATGATAAAAATACAACATTTATTTACATTGACGAATATTATATCAGTCAAGTACGCAATAACTGTCGGCAAAGGCAGCTGGAACATTACAAGAAGCCATTTGGTGAAGTACTCTCTGTGCTCAAATGCAAAAATTGTGCCACAGCGTAGAATCGTGATGTGATGGCTGCAAAGAATATGGTTTATATTTTTACCTATATGGCGATTCATAACAACAAGCGTCCACCTAAATACTCTATACCTCCACATCTCCACTAATATCACCATTGCCTTGAATAAGATCTCCATAACGTCTTCGTTATCCTTACGATGTAAGTGTTAGCTTTTGATATTGTGTTTCATTCGTACTAATCTTTTTTTTTTTTTAAAAAAAAACAATAATGAATAAACTGTAAAAGCAACTGTTTATATCACAAACAATTGAGGTTCCACTTTCTTTCCTGCTGAATAAACTACCACAAAAAACAAAAAGGTTCCAAAGCTCTCGATTACTGCATGGCTTATCCGTTGGCCTGTTATCTGTTCAATACTCCATGAGATAGACTATCTGGCCCATAACCAACTCCCGGTTCCTGCCCACAATCCCGGTAATCTTTTTGTCCAACAAGTCTCCACAAATAGTTCCTAATTTCTGATATATTTATTATCACCCTCTTATTACATTTTACTTCTGCATTTTCCCAATAATCCCAATTGAGTTTTTTCTATCCCTTATCGCTTTTTGATCTGGCCAGGGCAAATAAAGCATATCAAAGATGCTACGTGCTCACTGGTCTTTTTTATTAAATTTACTATAAATAAAAATTATATGTTTAACCGTAAAGCAAACGCAATAAAAACTAGATTGTGCTGTAACACCTCAAGTATGCTTTCGTATTTTATTTTATTTTTTTCGGTTGCTCATTGGAAGGAAAAGTAACAGCCATCACAAAGCAATACTTTAAAATTAAAGAATGCTGCCAAATCAAATTTGGAACTCGTTTATTTGTTTAGAAAAATGAATAAATTAGTGCTGTTTTTTAAGGGATAAATAAGAGGTATAATATAAATTTATTAAATATGAAAATCAAATCAAAGAACCATTACTCCACACCCAAATTATCGTCTGTGGGTTCCAACAAACTATGTATAAGAACAGCTGTTAAATTTTATAGACCTCTTTATATAATTGATTGCTAAACGTACCTGTATTGCTTTAAAAGCACACATTCTCCGCCACTTTCCAAATCAATGTTGTATTGATAAAAGAATCCTTCTGATGTGACAACCATGACCTGAGGGGTTGTACTAAAAAAAAAAATGAATATTAGTACGTATATATATATAAAAAAAAAAAAAAAACGTTTAAGCCTGGAATTTACCTGCTAAGAGCAACTAGGCTTCGAACACCAGCACTAGGTAACTTTAAAGATGCAAAATCTCGAGTAGGTTCCCAAATTTCGGTCAATACATCAGGTAAATAAGAACCGACACTTCCTGCTAAATTTCTACCTAAATGCATCGAAGATCTTCTCAATATTTGTCTATTTAAAAAAAAATTAAATTCACAAAGTTTTTATAATTTGGATCGTTTAAAAAACTTACCCCATACTTGAGCTTCTGCCTCTTGAATCATTATCTTGTTGTTGTTGTTGCTGTTGTTGTTGCTGTTGTTGTAATTGATCATTATACACATTGCCATATCCGTTTCCATTTGTAATAGGGCTTCCGTTGGTTGATAATTTAAAAATATGAACTGTTTCTGTATCACTAGAAACACATAAAAGAGAGCTTACAAGGTTAAAAGACATGGAGTAGATTTTGGCGTGTGATGTACCACGTCTAAATTGATACACTTTGGTGGCATCCAAAGTTGAAAAGATACGAATAACGGTTCCCTATCAATAAAGGATTGTTGGGTATTTGGGTTTATATGCAATTGATTTGAAAACCTACTTTTTCACTAGCAGTAGCTAATAATGTACCCTCTGAATTCATTGAAATACAACTAACGGCTGATTTATGTGCTTGAACAATATTGGTAGTTTGAGGACCAAGAGCATCAAATAATTCTACATCACCTGATACATAAGATTGGTTAGATGATCCACTGTTAGGCGAGAAAGGTGAAATAGAAGAGCGTGCAGGATAAGCAATAAAGCAATTTTCACTAGAAGGAGATAAGGCACAAATAGCTGTGAAATGTAGATAGTTAGTCGAGTTATTTTGATAATTTATTTATAATTTTATTACCTTGAGGATTGGGATTTGTATCAATGGTATGAAGAAGTTTCATATTGCTTATATCATACAAGAAAATCTGTTCTTCCAAAACAACGATTAATCTTCTTCTGTTCATTTTTACTGCGAGAATAGCAGTAGGAAATGATAATTCACAGATAGTTGTTTGTCTCTAAATGGGGTATGAGTCATCCATCACTTTTTTACATGATAATAATTCTCTTACCTTTGTATTAATAATTTGTAGTTGTCTTGGGGAGAAAGCAGGGTGTTCACCAGCACCAACAAGTGCAACAAGAGATGTACAAAATAGCATTTCTACAATTCCAGTACCTCCAGCCTCTAGAATTATTTTATCAATATATATATATATATATATATATTTTTCTTGAACAACTTACGTTTAGAATAACACTTTCCAAAAGGATCGCAGTTGTATATTCTATAACCTCGCTCTGTTCCAATAGATACACAACTAAAGTCTTGATTAAAGTTTAAAAATAATATTTCGTTATTGCTTTTATCTCCCAAATTCATAGTAGCTTTTAAAGTGAAATAAAAAGGGAAAAAAGAGAAAAAAGGCGAGTGCGAAAAAGATTTAAGCTCTACTACATGTATTATGTGTTCTCACAACATTTAACCACACTCTGAAAGAAAGGGGATAACATGATAGGAGGGTGTATATAGTACATGCTGCAAAGTGAATTACAAGTTAATAGGCGATTAAATAAAAAGGTTTATTTAAACTATACGTAAAATTTAGTTATGGTTGTTTTCAACATGGACATTGATGGTATCTCCAGAAACGGGAACAACAGCATTAGCATTAGCATTAGCATTAGCATTAGCATTAGCATTAGCATTGGCGTTGGCGTTGGCATTGGCAGCAACTGGAGGATCAACTGCTGAAGCAGCGTTGCCACCGAGATTAAGATGAGCTTGAGCATCAAAACCTAAACCAATGCTACCACCACAACATGGCTTATGTCTCTTTTCATACTTGTTTATTTGCTGCTGTCTTCTACCTGATTTACGCTTCGTAGTATTGGGATCAAAAACTATCTTATTGGTATCTACAGGAGCAACCATCATGTCATTATTTCCTACGGGAGCAGCATCGACAACAACAACAACAACAGTAGCAGCAATAGCAACGAGTAATTCAATGAAACGCATTATTTGATAAATTGAAAAAGAATAAAGAAGTATGTCTTTGGTTTCAATAAGGTTGGTTTTTATATAGCTTTTTTTTTTGAGTTATTTGTTATAATAACTGTAACTTTTGAGCATTAAAAGACATTCTCCGGCTCATGCTGTTGTCTCGCCTCACCCCACCCCCACCTCCCTTAATTTTGCAATGTTTTCCTTCTGTAACATGTATACTTGCTTAATTGGGGTTTTTTGAATCTTACTGAAAATACGGAATAAACAATGTTCTATACAATGAAAAATTACCAAAATAAAAATAAAAGCCCTTAAAGAAGCAAGTTTTAAGGTTCAAAGATTTCAATTTTATACTGATTTTACTAGCAAAATGCATACCAGCCGACCAAAACATAATAAACATCTTTCTATTTGAGGGTGGTCCCGTAACGAGATTTGTTTCTTTTTTACTGCCATCGGGAATAAATCTCTATTTTATACACACATTTGACCTTATTTATTATTATTATTGTTGTTGTTGTTTGGATACAACTTGAATATTAAATTTCTTTTGGAATTCAATGAATTCCTCTTCTTTACGTTTATAAGATTGTAATAATGATTCGATGACTTGTTGAATCTATATTTTTGATTAACAACTATATTAACTTAAATATATTATATACTTACACCACTGTAATTTGTCTCTAAAGCAGGTAAAACCTCTTTAATTGTTCTTTCAACTAATACACCTCCTACCATACGAAAACATTTACGCTCGGGTTCGAGTGGTGAAATACTATCAATCACGAGCCTTTTTGTGTGTATTAGTAAAAGATATTCTCTTTCTCTTTCTTTCTTTCTTTCTTTCTTTCTTTCAAAAAAAAAAAAAAAAAAAAAAAAAAAACTTACTTGTGTTCTTCGACTTCTGATTCTAATTCACCAATCTTTTGTGCCAACTGCTGAAGTTCATTTTTATATTGATTGTACTATTTATTAAAATATGTGGTTATTTCATCTGATTGATTTCGATTTGACTTTAGGTTATTACTTTTTGAGTGAGCTCAGCATCAGAAGGTCTTTTGGCTGCCATATTAAAACGCGTATAAATAAATATATATATATATATATATATATATATAAAATATATATATGATGAGTTGAAAAAGTGAAAGAAGAAAAAAATATAAATATTTCACAGCCCCTACTTTGTTACCTATGACAATTTTTCATTTTGAAAACCTTGAGTTTGAATAACTTTAAATCAAATAGTTGAATTAGAAAAAAAAAAAAAAACTTCACGTATGGCAATTGTGAAGCAATCATGATATATTCAAACGAAAGCGCTCTGCTAATTGATAAAATAAACCATGCTTGTAGAATACCAACATTTATCACTTTGATAGTAATTTGAATATGCTCAACTTTACCCCTGGATTTCCTAGTAAGCAATGATTGCACAGCTGTCAAAAATAACGTTTCAAATGTATCATAATATCCTGTAGACCTTTCAAGAACTTCATTTTTATCATAAACTTCAAATTATATAACCAAATTTGAACAGAAAAAATATCAATTTTAAAACGTATTGTTGTATAATAAAAATTATTTTATAGAAAGCTAACAACCAATTTTTTTGTATCTACTATTTAAACCAAGCTTGAGAGGATTTTTGATCGAGAGAATGCTCTTCCATTAGAATTTTTATCGCAAAAATTGGAAAAAAATTCAAAAACCACTATTGTGTCTAGGATTAAACTACTATTTTAGAGCTTAATCTTCTATTCAAAATTTGAATGACTATTATACAGTACAGTATTCACACTAAAATCTGGATAGATTGAGAATAAAGTTACGATTAGCGAGGAAAAAGTTTGGGTGGGATGAGAATTGAGGTTTAGACAGAATGAGAATAAAAATAGGATGAAGTGAGAATGAGATGAGAATTTGGGCTAGATTAAATTTATTGAATGTTTAAAGAATTATTTAGAGCTTGAAAAAAATGGTTATTCGCATTTTTTTTTAAGTAAGAAATTATTAAAAACATTACTGCCACTTATAGTATTTTTAACTCTTTCAATGTGTATTGCGTTCTTTATATAATATTACATTGTAACTTTCCAATTTTGATTAAATTGAGCTTATGCTTAATTCAAAAAAAAGTGCTAATATTAAACAGCTAGAATTTAAAAACAACACTTCATTCGTACAAATTATAAATAACTTTGGACGAATAAAGTGTTGTTTTTAGATGTTAGTTGTTTAATTTAAATATATATATATATATTTAATGAATGGGGTTCATACACAAAATAATCAAAATTGAAAAAAGTACAGTGTAATAATATATAAAAAGTACAATACATATTGAACGATATAAAAATATCACAAGAGACAGTAATATCTTGTAATTATTTTCGCCATAAATAAAGTAGAAAATCATTTCTTTCTAGCCCTAAACAATTCTTTGAAGTCAATAAATATAGAGCATGGCTTGTGCTTTCAAATATTCGTATTGTAAAATAATGCAATTTGTCATTTTTCTTTGTTAAATTTGTTCATCTTTTAGGTTAAGGTGGTGCAAATGTCTAAAACATTATAGTATTGTATACTCTGCATCCCTGGCTGGGATATCAATACTTTTAAAGAAAACGATATGAAGATTTTTAATAATATCGCCATAGCAAGTACGGTTTCTTCTTTGAAGTTTAGATGATTACAGGTAAGTTCATTTCAATTAACTCTTTGAAATAACACCTGAGGCTAATTTAGTTTTTTCTCATCTTCTCTAAATCTCATTCTCATTTCATACTAATTTTATTCTCACTTTATCTAAATCACAATTTCCATTATATCTAAATTTTATCCTCATTGCACCCAAACTTTATTATCATCTCACCACAAATTTTACCTTTTTACATTTTCCCAATTATTCCAACTGGATTTTTTTCTATACTTTATTATTTTTTCGATCTGACTAGGGTAAATAAAGCATATCAAAGATGCTACGTGCCCACTGGTCATTTTTTATTAGATGAAATTATATGTTTAACTGTAGTAGCCAGCTACTGCTGCTGATCAATGCTTGATATAACTCTATACAAACAGAAACTGGATAACTCTAGACAAATAAAATATAAATACAAAGCTTATACCCCCAGTCTAAAATAACAACTTTTTGTCATATTCTTTGCTTCTGAATGTTTAAAAGTATTCTTTAAATTGAGGGCAAAATCTATCAAATTTTTGCATTTCGATCTCAAACCCTTCCATAAAATAGTACAAAACACCCGGAGCTTAATTCATTGAACGCATTTGTCAGCGAAACAAAGATTTGGATGTTACAAGACAACCGTGTAGCTCCTTTTCTTACTAATCATTTTTCTGTAAACATATATCTTACAATAATAAAAACGATATGTCAGCTAAATTATTTAAAGTAACCACTGAAAAAATTTGCATTTAAGAGCGATAAACTAATATGCTATCATTAAATAGACCGAATTTGCTGTAGAAATGACTTGTGAGGTAAAAGAAATATATATAACGAAATTATAGATAGAACATTTGAAAAACTTATTATTATTATTATTATTATTATTATTATTATTATTATTATCGAATAGTCATGCGTAAACGACGTTACAAAAGTTATGAAGGAATTACCAGGTAAGTTTAATCAAATTAATCCATGGTCTTTTTTTTTTTTTTTTTTTTTTTTTTTTTTTTTATTGACGCTGTAGTTATTAGGCGTCAGTTCATTTGACGTTAATCTTAGTGAAAAGAAACTCCTTGTTGAAGGAACAGGTAAATAAGAGAAAAACATATTCATATCAACATTAATTTAATAATCGATATTTACAAATAAAGCCCCTCCTTCTCTCATTTCAAAGAAGTTGAAGGAAACAGGTCGTACTGTCATTGTGCGTGGACAAGGCGTACCCGACGGTCAAGGACATTCTGGAGCAGCCGTTTGCATTTTCGATTGTTATGGCACAGATCCTGCAGCTACACTGCCTTCTGGAAAATCAGGATTAGCTCGTTTTATTCAAGTAGACGATAATACTTGTTTGATCGATTTAACTATTGAGGGCCTTTCACCTGGTAAGCATGGTGTTCATATTCATGAAGCAGGAGATATTTCAGAAGGATGGCGTTCTACTGGAAGTCATTTTAATCCAACAAATGTTGCTCATGGTGATGGTGTTCATGATGGACATATTGGAGATTTGGGCAATGTAATTGTTGATGAAAATGGTTGGGGTGATCTTGTTATTGAAAGTTCTCGTGTAAAAGTGTGGGATATCATTGGTAGAAGCATTGTAGTTACTGAAAAAGAAGATGATTTAAAGGATACAACAGCCGATGGTAATAGTGGTGATGGTATTTTATGTGGCATTATTGCTCGTAGTGCTGGTGCATTTGAAAATACTAAATTAGTATGTGCATGCTCTGGAAACACGTTATGGGAAGAAGCCCGTATGCTTGAAAATGAATCTAAATAAATAAATAAATAAATAAAAAAACATGTTATGTAATAAATGTTTAAAAAGATATATTTTGTGCGAAAATAAGAATTTCATCATGTGTAAATTTATGCACAATGTCCTTTATTTACGTAGTTTTCTTTCCAAATGATGTTGATGGACCGCCAAGACAGTTATTGGCTCGGCAGCAGGTGACAATCTGAATCTTAATGTTCTATAGTCAACTTGCTTGGATATCAGACGTGTTATAAAAAGAGACAACTTCTCGAGAATAATTGTGTTTTTTCTTTATCTTTTATATATACATATAAACTAAATAATAAAAATGTGTAAGTAAAATTACGTGGTAAACTAGTGATATTATATTAATAGATATATATTAGCTTCTTCAAACTATATTGTCACATTCAAGAGAGATACTCCTGATGATGTTATCGAAAAGGAAGCCAAAAAGGTCGAGGATTCTGGTTGTACTATCAAGCACAGATACAATGCTGCTATCAAGGGTTTCTCTGTTGAAGTTCCTGATGAGCACGTAAGTACTTTATCTTTTAAGGGCGATCACTTCCAAGGTGTTGAAGCCGATGGACAAGTTACCACTCAAGGACAAGCTCTCTTGGGTTAAAATAATAATACCCAGATTTTTTGTTGTTATCTTGCATACCACAAAAAGGCCCCTTTTTTAAACAGAAAACAGCCTTGTTATAAATATAAATATATAATAAATAAAGTATAAGGGGATCAACGCCTTTACCTAATTTAACACACTTTTGTAATTTTTCTATTATACAAAGTACGTAGCCATTACGAAACTTCCATTTTATGATGTTTGTTTTTATTTATAAATTGTGGTGTTCTAACTTTATTTCCAACTTTATTTAATTGGCTTAAATTGTAAAAAGTACAGGTCGCTTTACTTTAGGTGTTTTTGCATAAATACGGATCGTTGTGATGAAAATGATAAGCTTATAGTTTATTGTGGTAACGCCTTTGTTGAATATATATATATATATATATATATATTGCATCATAACTTATTGTATTGTCCCGATTAATCCAAATTGGACGCAATCTATATAAATTAAATTTATGTCATATCAAGGAATTGTCTGTGCAGGCACAGTTCTACTCATTTGCGTTTTTGAAACTTCTCGATTTGCTGTATATGTGGGTATTTGCAAATATTTATGCAAACTGCTTTAAACCTGCTGAGATTATAGGGATTGTTGGTCTATTTGGGTAAATACTTTTTGAATATTTTTTAAAAAATTATGTTGTATTTTTCTATTAGTTACGCTTAAGAAACTGTAAAATAAAAGCATAAATATAAAACAAAGGTTGTTAAATAGATTATCATTTTATATTTAATTAAAATTTAACAGAAATTATGTTAAAATAATTTATTACTCTAAATTCAGACATTTCCGGACAATTTCTAATTGAATTTTGAACAATTGTAGTTGGATATTGAGACAAAGTAAAAATGAAATCTAGACAAAGTGAGAATGAAAATTCGTACAAATTATAAATAAATTTTGGACGAGTGAATTGTTATTTCTAGATGTTATTTGTTTAATTTAAACTTTTTTTTTTTTTTTTTTTTTTTTTTTATATATATAAATGGGGTTCATGCTCAAAATAATCAAAATTGAAAAAAGTATAATACATATTGAAAGATATAAAAATATCACAAGAGACAGTAATATCTTGTAATCATTTTCATGACATCTAGTAGCCTATGGACGTAGCGTGAATGCCCATGGTACTTAACAGGTGCACTATACGTCTTTTTGTATGTTTTACAATAGCTTATGGGATTAGAAATATCTGGAAGACCATAGTTATTAAATTGACAAAATCTAGGTTTTTAGGATGCATACGGCGACAGCGATTTGCATAGTTGCTTGGACTAGTGTAAGTGAGTTTACAAACCTTGCAATAAAAGTTTGGATTATTCAAATTAGGACGCTCAATTTCTGGAGGTTGTATATCATGTTTGTTTTTGCAATTTTTACGATATAAGGCTTTTATTTTCACTGTTATTTCGCAAGGTTTACAATAATTATTTGAGCTATTCAATTCTGGATCAATTCAGGATATTCTATTTTATTTTCAAGCCTACAGGGTTCAATGTTATTTTATGCACAAATTTTAAATGTCTACAGTGATTTTGCTGACTACCATATGCTCTGTTACAGGAAA
This sequence comes from Mucor plumbeus, assembly GCA_016758945.1. NCBI lineage: Eukaryota > Fungi > Mucoromycota > Mucoromycetes > Mucorales > Mucoraceae > Mucor > Mucor plumbeus. The sequence goes on from JAEPRC010000767.1 coordinate 17,003, forward strand.
AGTAATAACAGTTTTTATCATAAGGATTAGGAATGATCGAAGCTTTTGGTCTACCCTTTAAAAATGTAAGAACCTTATCATGAATACTTCGGAGATGCTGTCGATAATTTTTCCAAAGGCCAAATGTTTTTTTACAAGCTTGATAGTAGCGATTCAAATCGAAAACATCTGGCTCCAGGCTTACGTGTTCAATGGTTTTGTAGATTACATTAATATTATGGGCTGATCTGCGATGGTTTAACAATGAAATAAAGTTAAGCTTTCTTTCTTTGTATTTGCGACAATAATAGTAATTTAGCTCTGAGGTGCTTTTATACATTCAACAGATTATTATTCTATGACACCTTTTGGAGGTGATTTATAACATATGCCCAAACTATCATGTTTCAAAACTTTAGATATAGTTAAATTCTCCTGTTCAGCCTTAAATCCTTGGTTACTATTGCTGAAATCAGCTATTTTTCCACCTTGTACTGACGTGTTTTCATTTAGAATATCATGTGTTTTGGCATTTCTAAATAAATCTTCTTTTTTCAAATTATACACTTCATGCAAGTCTTTTTCTTTTATATTTGATTCAATACTGTCGAAGGGTAGGTTAGAAGCTTGTATGCCATCACCTACGCTGCTGTCAAGTAGATGTGCCTTTTTAATGCTGTAATTGCTATTGAGTGAGTGAAATCTAAGACTAACTGTGTGTTTTTTAGGCTTTATGGCAACTACAGTATGGTCAAATACTCTCTTTGTTTTTATTTTGACTTAGGTTTTTGCAAGTAGAGTAGAGTGATTATAAAAAGAGGAAGAAGAACAAACTTTGTAGAGTTTATAAAAGCCACAGTCTTACATAGAAAGTATGACCAATTTAGTATTCAAATTTAGAGTCATGTTCATTTTCACTGCGAATTATCACTTTATTTGTGATTAGTATAGTAGTTTATATACAATAGCTTAAGTACAATTGCTTAAGTGCAATAGTTTAAATAAAACAGTAAATTATGCAACGATAACGCACGCTCAAACAAAGAAAAGGAAAGATAACAGCTAAAGAGAATAGGGAAGAGGTTCACTATTATCATTTCTTGGTAAATATTCCTGCAACTTAAACCAAAAACTGAATACAGAAAAGCCATTTATATTATCATGTACAGTATATACTGTATCTCTACAACGGTCAAATGGCTCTGCCTATTGACAGAATAAATAGCACATGCATACTTATATTATCAGTGTAAAATTTCTTAGCAGATATACGGTTAAATGTTTCTCAATCTGCCCATATTTTCAATTAAAATTTTAAGAGTATAATGCAGAAAATACATATCTAACGATATGAAATATGAGTGAACGAAAAAAAAAATATGTGTTCACAAATTTGATCAAGTTTGGTAAATTAATAAATTAAAATAAACTTTAACATCAAATGCAGCTGAAATTAACAATGTGTGAAAAATTCACTAGACATTAAGATATCATCAACATTGTAATTCTAATTAGCTGTTGTTATTTATTATGAAAGAGAAAATTTTATTTGAAAAAAAAAAAAAAAAAAAAAAAAAGAAAAAAAAAACAATGCATAGGAGATTTGTAATTATACCACACCAGCGGCAAAAAAAAATTACTTTGTAAATTTAATAAAATTCACCGCCGTCATGCAACATATCGCATGATTAAAATGGTATAAAGTATAAATAAAGAGATGTTTAAAGGATTTTTTCTCCTTGAATTGAAAAACTATTTTACTACCTTCCTGTTTAATTTGCAATGAGTTGTTCCATTCGTAACCAGTATGTTTTATGATGTAAACATTCCCTCCATACCATTGCATTGCAAAATATGACAGTTCCGAAGAATTTTCTCTAAATTTTTATAAATCTCAGGTGTGGCGGTGGTTTAAAATAAAAACTTTTTAATGATGAAAGAAAAGATAAAAACAATCCTAAAATTTCAAAATGCAAAATTGGCATTGAAAGCATTTAGTAACCTGGCTTGCTTTACTAAATAACCTCAACATGAAATTTAATTTTGCATCTAATCATATATGTATTGAAAACGTTTAGCACCAAAAATATCACAAAAAAAGTAAAAACATAAAAAGCAGTTTTAGTAATTTTAAAAATACTTTTATAATAAAAGTTTAAAGTTATTGTTACAAACAAATAAAGCAAAAAAAATACCTATTATTTGAGGTATTATTTGTCATATTAGCTCTATTTTTCGTAGAGTTATTAGCTTTCTTCGAAAAACCTAAATTTTGGACGAGGGTATACAAGGGAAAATTCATGATTTTTCGAGATAAATTTTATAATAAAATATGATAAAACTAAATGAAAAAATCATTTTTGACTTATAAAGTGTGTGCTCAAATGGTTGCTATCTCGAGTTATATTCTATTGAAGTTGCATTTTTGTACGCTTTTAATGGAAATAACTTTATAAATAGCGTATGAGCTTAATTGGAGTGTTTACTAAATTTATTTTACTCCTTTTTATACCTGTTTTAAAATATTACTTTTTGAGTTTACTCTAAAATTGCAAGAGTTATCAACTGAAAAGTAAATTTTATAGCAATTTTCTTGGTCTTTTAAGATACAGTATGCATAAAACGGAGTTTGGCAATTCAGGCTCCGTAACACGAGCCTGCTATATGGTAAATGTACTTTTTGTGAAGGAATTTTTTGGTATAATCTTTAGGAAAAAGGCTATAAAAAGTATTCTAACATAAGTTCTTTATTATTAATGCATTGCTGTTGTGTACACATTAGTTCTATGTAGACATCTTGATTAAGGTTATGACACAGTTTATTATGATATGTTCTATAATACTGTATGATATATTATAAAGTGCAGTTGATATTGTGGAATGTAGAATTAGTGTGTCACTTAAGTTTGATTGGATTTAGAGATATATAGCTATTTAGATTAGTCATGATTTAAGAAGTTTGAATATAAAAGAAATATGACTTCCATCTTATAATAAAGTTCTTTAGTTTTAGTGTGCTATTTCATTTTATAATAGCTTTCTTTATTTTTATTAAATGATTTACGGTGAGGGGAAAACCCCTACCGTTTCTTTTCAAAAGTACCTTTTTGCACGGATTCCTTTTGCTGTACTAAACATATAAACTTGTGGCTTACATCATTTTGTAAAGTAGGCTAAGGGATTTTCAATAATACAACTTATGCAAATATTCAACATCATTGACTAGTGAAAAACTGGCTAAAGTTTGAAAATTCAATTTTTGTTTATTATGAAAAAAGTTTAATACTGTAGGTGGATAAATGGTCCGAATATTTTTTAAAATTCGACATCTTTGTAAATACAGCAAGAATCAATAACATAATCAACGTGAAACAGAAACTATTAGAAAGATAAAATTATTTTTATGAAGAGCGTAAATTTGTAAAGTGGTTGAATTACTGGAGTTAAAATAATCTGTAATCAAAAACACAGTATGCATCCGGACCATTTTGAGGGTCAAACAAAAAAATGTAAACTTATTAAGATCTACGCAAATACAGATCACAATGTATTAATTATCAATAAAAATAAAAAAGAACTGATCTATTTTTTGTTATTTATTTTTCTGTTCTGTCGTCATGCTTTCTTTATTTTTACTCATTGCCTCATATGGTGCGCATAATGTCTAAGGATACACAAAATAATATCAAAAACTTGCTAAAATTGGGTTATTCTTACTCTACATTTATAAAGCGTATACTTTGGGAGTTCAGAAAAGTATTATTCGCGAATATAGACGCAAGTTTTTCCCGAACATGGCGCCATTTCTATCTGGTTGACGTACTTCAATTAGTGCAACGTCTCGGATTTTATTCCCAAAATGGCTGTACTTGGTAACTTAAAAAAGAGAAAAGATGTTGAAACTTATCTAAATGGTCTTCAGCTGAAATAAGTTACTTTAAATGTCTTAAATTGCTCAAATCAATGGAGTTCAAGGCCGAAAAAAAGAAAAAACCTCTGTTTACAGCCACTCACAAATCAAAAAGGCTAAACTGGGCCAAAGCTCATAAAAGTTGGACAAGCAATAATTTGCAACACATGGTTCTCTTCAATGAAACAAAAATAAGCATTTGGGGGTAGTGATCGCAATCGAGCAGTGCAAGCATAAGCAAGCGAGCGAGCTACCTGCTTGGGCTCGCTTGAAATGAGCTTTTTTCAGGGTATTACTTGCTTTGGCTCGCTTGGTTAAAATTTTTTTGGCAAT
>JAEPRC010000768.1:0-21214 GCA_016758945.1 Mucor plumbeus
TGTAAGTGTTATATCTTATTTTTACTTTATTATTTATTTTAAAAAATGTACATGAATATCATTAAAACTAACACTTTTTCTGCAACTAATTTATAGTTTGAAACGATGCTATTTTTTCTAAAAAGCAATTCATCATGCCATGATGAAATGTACCATAAAGGGTTGTGTGTCTTCCAGTGTGACAATATGGGCCTTTTTTGGGAGCTATTGACTACAACCATATCTATTTAGGTGGTAACCTTGATTTTAAGGTGGTGTGAATTCTATGTGTGCTTGAAATCTTATTTATTGGTAGTGCAACTATGATACAAGGGAATAGTTGACGAAACCTAATATCTTTGTTATTATCATTTATTGAATTGGATAAAACACTTCTTGGTATATAATAATATTATAGCTCCATTTAAGTCTGATGGTATACAAGTTCTCTAAATCATTATAAATACCTTCATACTTTCTTATTATATTTAACCTTCAGAAATCTTCTGTATTAAAACTTTAACTGATTATAATTGTATTTCTACCGCTTTTATTTTATAGTTTTTTATTTTAGTAGACAACTTCGTTATTTACTGCAACTAGTATAATCTCCCAGCTTAACACTACCAAAGGTAAGTTATTTTTGGATCAGTAAGTAGAAAGTTTTAAGCAACAATAGAGTAAAAGTATTGCTTTATATATTTCATTTTTGCCTATAATGAATTACCCACTTCAGAGCATTAACCTACTGTTACAAATGAAGTGGTAGTAACTTATGAAGTAGTTAGAAATGTAATAAAAGAAAGAATAAAATAGAATATTGCCAATGCAGTAATATCTATTAAATGAGCACCAGGTTTATAGTTGTCCAACTAAGTAAATGTTTTATATAATATATATAAAACGTAATAAGTAAAAGATAAAATGGAAAATGTACAATGAATAATATAGGAATGATTCAAGGGATCTTGTAATATAATAAATATAAAGTCAAATGTGTCAAAAATAATATGATTATTAAATGTTAATCAATATTATGGATAAGTAAAATAAGGTAAGAATAGGATTTTTTTATTAATTGTTGGTTTTGAGAATTGATATTTATATTAAAAAATGTGTCTGTTAGTGGATCCTTGATGTTAAGGATATGTTTTTGATTTAAAGATGAGATGTCTCTAATAACGTCTCAATAAAAGATGGGTAATTTTGTTAATATGGTAAGATGAAATGTGATTTCATCCATCTTCCGTCATCTATCTTGATTGGTAGTGGTTAGGTAAAAATTTATAAAGATTAGATGAGATACTTGTGTATTATTTCTAAGAGATATTTGATTATACGATAATTTATAGTGATTTGACAGTTGTTCTTTTGGTGGGAGTTGAAAATGTATGATTGTAATTGAATTATTATGCAAGTGTAATGATTCACAACATTACATAAAAACATATAAAAGTGCATGAATTAGTTTCAGTTGGAAAAAGATACATATAAATACTTGGACGTCAAAACAGATATATGGAACTTTAGTGAAAATATCTGTTCTCAAACATTCCGTTCACATCCCCAATTCTTATTATCTTACTTAAATAAATTATAATAAATACTTGTCCCCATATTATTTAATTTGAATAATAAGAATAATATGACCAAAAGAAAAAGAATATGTTTTGGTAATTTCAGTGTAATTTGTAACACTACGATATTGTATGATATTCAAGGAACAGAAAAATATTTAAACGTCTCACATTATTCGAAATGTATCAAAAAAAATGCCTGCTAACAGAATCGAACTGTTGACCTTCTGCTTACTAGGCAGACGCTCTGCCAACTGAGCCAAGAAGGCAATTAGATGATTTCTTGTTTTAATAATTAGTCCAAGTAGAATCATGTAACAAAACATGTGGAGTGTAACTATTTTTCTGATTCGAAAGATGCTGTTTGTTGAATAGAGAATAGCTTGTATTTATACTATTTCAACATCTTTCTAACTAATTTAAAAGAATTTTCTATTAATCAGATTTATAACTTGATTTGGTATGTTACCTGATTTGGTAAATGATAATCAGATCAAGATTCAATCTCGGCTTTCAGAACCTTCGAGTACCTGTTGCATGTTGCGCTGTTGGTGCCTTCTGGCAGCTTTCTTCATGGCATTAGGCTTAAACCTAAGTTTGGGTACGACAGATTTTAAAAGTAAAAAAAATTAATATAACATCAAAACGTCAAAACGCAAAATTCAAGAAGCGCTAGCAGCTTTCTTCAATCGAACAATTTTTTGTTGATTAAAACTTGATGAGATCAATGATAGGTTTTAGTAGATATAATTATTTTTCCCGAAAACATGTAGATAGAGATTGTAGTATGAGCTTTGAATAAAAGTAGATTATTTTATATCCAAATAGAAAAATTGCTCAACATTTAAATGATAACAGCATGATGATATATTTCTATAAAATATGGTTGTGTTACAGAAGAATAAAAACACTTCACATTGAACCGTAATTATAGCGCCCATTTCAAGCATCGCGTGTTATATATATAATGACCACCGGTAAAGTAGTAAAACATGACTACTATCTCCTTATTTATTAGACTATTATATTAAAAATAACTATTAAAGCTTTGATTTTTTTGTAATAAGTGCAGTAAAATGAGGAAAAAATAAAAGCTTTTAAAAGATACAGTTTAAATCCTTCTTTAATTAAAAATATGGATAGTGAGCAATAAGTCTATATTTCTACTCTATCTATATAGTTTGTAATTTTATTATGTCTGTCAGTTTGTACTGTAACTATCAGTGATCTACCTGAATCAGGGATTACCAAATTACAAGTTTAGAGCATTTGTTAAAACATGATGTTTAACATGCAAATCAGACAATGCTACATTCAACCATGCGTCTATTATCATTCTTCTTATTGAATCACAAAACCATGACCCCATTTTATTCATACAATACCCATATGTCCATTCTTTTGATAAATCAATTAGTTTGTCCTTGATTTCAGGTTTATATTGGGCTTCTTGATTTACATAATCAAGGCTGTCTTTTAATGTCTGCTTCTGACATATTTGTTAATAATCTTTAGAACAACTTTTACTTTGGTTTATATGCTTCTTTGGTTTATTTTGTGATTCTACTTGTTTATAATTCAATTTATTTTATTCTATGTTAAATTACTCATACTTTACATTCTTGCGGTTAAATCTATGTCATCTCTATTTGAATATTAGAATATGATTTTATTTGAGATGGCATATGATCTCTTATGTATGGAAATAACATCTTAGTTCACCACAATAAGGATTATAGGCTTCGCAGCAGAAACAGCTGCCAAATAAAGGGTTACTGAAATTGAGATTGCATCTCTTTAAACCAAACATTATTTCATTGAGATTTATATGATTTCTTAATTTATTGGACCATTTGATTAGGTACTAGATGAAAGTTCCTGGATGTCTATTCATAATAGTCTTTTCAGAGAAATAATATAAATCAAAGGAATTTTTTTGATGCGATCACAAAATTCAAAAGATTTCAAATTGGCAGTTTTGCTCTATCCTATATTTCTTAATTAAAGAAACAAATATATACAAATAGATCCAAGCTTCCAATAATGATGGTGTATTTTCCTTGATCAGTGTTTACTAGCATTTGCGCTCATCAGTATTGGAATTTGAAATTTAAAATATTTATTATGCCTAATATTTATTTACTAGGTTCCAGTTTATATAGAGTTTAACAATTGTAATGCAACATTCACAAAATGTAACTAATACAAAACTCTATTGTGATGTTTCCCCAATCATTACTTTCAGAAATATTCTGATATATAAAGTCTATCTTTATTCATAAAATTATATTTACATTTCGTTATTCGTCAAAGGATTGGTAAGATTTGGAAATAAATCCTTCAATTGATTTTTTTTCGCTCCTTTTGATTTCTTTCTATTTCATTTAAAAACCTTTAGAAATCAACCATTCCTTGATTTCATTGACATGATGACCCTTGATGACAACATGTTGAGTTTTAGCATTAATGCTGACTACAGCTTCAGGGAAATCAGCGTTAATGTCTTTGATTAAAGCGTTAGCATCTCCCTGAATTCTACGGACAACAGTTAAAAGACGAGTTCCACCGTTTTTGTATTCAGAATAAACGGGAAGACCCTTGTTGGTAGTGCGTGCAACAAAGTAAGCAGGTGTGGAGTAAAATCTTTTGCTTGTTTGATTAGCTGATTGTGTGAAAAGACGCAACATTGACTAGTAAAAGATACACTTAATTTCCTTGATAATATACCATAATATTGAATAAATAGCTTACCATATTATTTAAAGTGTGGAGTAGATAAAAAAAAAAGAGAGCCTGGCATTTGCTATTGCTTTGCCTTGTCAAAAAGTGGAGGGTATAGAAAAGAAAGCAGTCGTGCGGATACTGAAAGGCAGTAAGGAATTCTCTTGGATCAAATCATGAATATAATGCTCCAAGACAGTAGAAAACTTATGATTGACAGGTAGTATGGCTCAATATACTTGAGTTATTAAGTATATATAATAATGATGAGTAAATTTTTGAAAGAACCCTCGAGAAAAAGGGTATTTCGTCAAGCAATTTTGCCCTGAGTTTCAATGGTTACAGGATATAAAAAAAAAAAAAAGCTATAAAAAATAGGAGGGCTTGGTTTTTGACACGCCTTTTGCATTCATATCGATTCAATTTATTCAAGTAATGGCAAGCACAACTACAGCATTAGTCAGAGATAACTTTGATTCTATTTCTGAGGTAAAATATGCAATATACTCTAAATAAGTTATGTATTTACTTGTCAATGTTAGGGTTGTTTTTTGGTTATGCCAGGAAAAAAGAGACAACATAAAGGCATTCAGTCCACTAAAGCAAAAAAAACCAAAGCAAATACAAAAAGTAAACTTCATTTTAACATATTTTTGAATTAAGCTAAAAAAAAAAGCAACCTTAGATTTTACAATTGCTCAACGTTCAGAAGAGGACAGCCAAAAGTTATTATACGACGGATTTCAGCAATTGTTTGATGGCAGAGAATCGATCGAATCCATGTTGAATAGAAAAAAATATTTCAAAGAATGCTGGAGCCAAGTTGATAAAACTATTACGGTAACTAGATGCTTGGCTGGCTAGAAACTGCTATATTTTGATTGATTTTTGGATTTGCACTAAACACATTTTTCAATGTAGAATATTTTACTAGATATGAATCAAACTGCTGTTAAAAAAATCTGTGATTTTGTAGACAAGGACCATGATGTAGATGAAAGGTATATAGGACCTATGTATTGTATGTTGAAGCGTACTAAAAATTCTTTAAAGTTTGATAAAATTGCCATTTCACGAAATTCCAACTGGTCTTGTATTTGCTGGTATCAATACACCTGATCATGATACACAATTTGCGCATATCGCATCGAAATTACAAGAGGCGCCTACACCAGAAAACAAACGCAAAAAGAAAGACTTTGTTGCATTGTTACACTCAAAGAATTGCCTCAATATCAAAAATATGATGAAAACAATGATTGAAAGATTTTTGGCTAATGAACAAGATGTGGATGGTAGCAATATAGGCTTTAATGAGAACGAGGAGGAGAATGACGACGAGGCAGAGGATGATGAAGATACTATTAGAGTAACAGAGGTGAGGATATTGTGTGTAGCATTGTGTGATAATGTTTTCTGATCTGTGTACTACATTTACAGCGTCGAGCAGCAACTTATAGTCTTGGAAACGGAGCTACGTTAGCTAAGCCTAGTAAATGTTTACCATATGATATGCAATTACTGGAAGGATGGTACAAATATCAGACAAATCGCACCTCTTCTTCCCCAAATTTAGTTGTTATTCTTCAAGATTTTGAGTCTTTTGAGCCTGCTGTTGTTCAGGACTTTTTTACCATTTGCAGTGAATACAGATCTCGACTTCCTATTGTTTGTATTGTGGGTATTGCAACATCAACCGAAATTCTTCATCAATCTTTGAGTAAATCAACAATTGGATTATTGAGAATCGAAAAGTTTAAGTTGGAACAGAGTGAAGTTTGGTTCAATAGAGTCATTGAAAAGGTAGGTCTTCTTTGTGCAATTGGGAGGATTTTGAAGGGTATTTACAATCATATGTTGATATAGATGTTTCTTGATTCAACAAGCACTATGAAATTTGGAGCCCGACCTTATAAATTTTTGTTGGATCATTTTTATCTTTATGATTTCTCAATTAGCAAAGTAACAGCCAGTCTTAAAGTAAGCAAAATTGGATGTATTATATATGGGAGTACCTCAATTAATATATATATTTTAGTATGCTTATATGCATCACTTTTACGGAAATCCACTTTCGGTCTTTTTACCCTTAATGCAGCATGATAAAACCAAAATGGAAGACTATTTAACAGAGTGGATGGTCAGAGAAATGCTTAATGAACACCATATCACTCATGTTCGTATGCTCAATTCATTCAAAACTTATATTGAATCACTTGTTTCAACAGAGCCCAAGAAAGCACTTCGATTGTTAGAGGATGATGAATATTTAATAACTAAAGTTATACCAAATTTACTCCAAGACATCAAAATTTACCAACAAGAATTTAAAATGGGCATTAATTTACTAGTCTTACTTCAAGCACAATTTCCTTCATTCACCTCATTTACAAGTCTCCGTAAATCAAAACGATTACTGTTATTAGAAGCACTCGAAGCAAATGATAAATTCACAGAGAAAGGAGATCTTGTTAAATCATTAGTCATTTTAATTAGAAAGATTGATGAAAAGCATATTAGTAAATTGTTAATAGAATTGCGCCAATTTTTTGAAAAATCAGAGTACCAAGGAATTAATACATCTATACTGGAGCAATTAAATGAATGGCAAGAACGCTTTGATCATTTAATGGAAGCAGATGATAAATATACTGCAAAAATGGAAGAAAGAGCCAAGAAATTGGAAGGAATGTTGTTGCCAGATGTACAAACAAGTCGATTGACAGAAACAGCAAGAAAAGTTCAAACACAATCAATTGAGCATCTCAAGAATAAAGGAAGTGAAGCATCAAAAATTGCAATGAGTATAGCGGAATGGATTGAAAGAGTACTTGTGTAAGTAAACATACTTTTTTTTAATGAATTAGCATCTGATTTTGTTTTTTTTATAGTCATCATTTAAGATCGTTTACCAAATTACCCTTGTACGAATTAATTTATTATACCAATATAAAGTTACATGAAAAGGTAAGTTTTTTAAATATAAAAAACTGCTGATTTTTTCTTGTACTTATCATAATTTATCATTGCAGTCATTTGCATCTCAACCTCGTGCATCAGTTCAAACAGCTTTGACTCAACCCCAACATTACATGAACTGCTCATGTTGTCATATAGAGAAAAGTGATCAAATTCTTTTAACAGAACATGATACATGTATTTTGTATAAATTGTATCTAGAATGTGGTAGAATGATCAATCTGTACGATTGGTTTGTGGCATTTGGATGTATCATTGAAAGAGAAAAGAGATCTCCGAATCAAAAATTGGAAGAGAATGAAGTGCAGTGAGTATTCTGGTGAAATGGGATATATACATTATCCGTGGTATCTAATTTATAATGTGTTTGTAGAGCACGGTTTATTCGATCCGTAGCCGAACTACAATTTTTAGGTTTTATCAAACCAACGCAAAGAAAGACAGATCATGTTATTCGTTTAACATGGTCAAACATTTAACACCGTAAAATGGGATTTCAATTATTACCTAGATAAATTTTTTAATTCTCGCTATAAAACATTCCCAAATAAAATGAAGCTATGAAAATTGACAAATAAATATCAGTGTATATTTTATTGATCAAGTTTTATAGTCAAAGCAAGCGAAATTTGCCTTTTTAAAATTAAACTTTTTTTTCTTTTTTTATAATTTACCCAAAATTGGATAGTGATAACATGGAGTGTTTATATGGTTAGTTGTATCTGAACGGGATATATGTTACTTTAAATTCAGATGAAATAAAATTAAGGTTTAGACGAAACAGAGTAAAATTTGGAACCAAATGGAAACAAAATTCGGAACTAACAAAGAATTAATCTAAGAAGAATATAAGAAAAAGAGTAGAAAAGGAGACTTGGTAAAGATATTCAATTTTAATAACAAATGTTTATTTACTATAGATGTATGAATGATATTCATTGAATCCTGGCAAGAAAAGGTTAGCTGCTTTATATATAACAAAAATAATTGCAAGATGTCGCTACATTTTGTGGTATTTTATAATATCAGAAATTCAACTAAAATACACTTTTCAATCTTGATTATTTTGAGTATGGCGAAATTATAATTATCAGCTCAATTCATAAAAAGTAAATTATTATATTGACCAACTAGCGTCTAGAAATAATATTTTATTCGTCTAAAATTTATTTCCTTTTTTTTTTTTATGAATTTACGTTTTTTACTGTGTCTAAATTTCATTTGGGTTTTGCCTCAATATATACAACTACAATCGTCTTGAAATGTCTGGATTTAAAGTGGAAGTATGTTAACAGATTCCAGAAAAATCGAAAGACGGATAAAATACGGAAATCATCGTAAGTAAAGGAGATACGGCTCTTAACAATCAGGCGAAAGTAGCTCACAGAAAAAAATCAAACCCAGTTCCGTTTGCGTCTATAGGAATATCCCAATTTTTATTGTAAAAACTGATAATCTTATGAAGTAGTACAATAAAAGATAAAATAGAAGGCCGACTAAATCAGTAAAAGCAACTTCTTGTACAATGGGTTGGTACAGTCATTTGATCTTGAATTTCTTTAGCCATATCCCAAATATAAAAATCAATCAAAATGGCATTTATATTGAGTGTTGGGTCAATTTTGTCTATGGCATCTCTTGCTAATTCGACTGCCCAAATTGAATTTCCTCGAATCTCAACTTCATCTTCTGATCCTGATGGAAAATACTCTCGATTTTCTAACTTTTTGATCAATTGAGGTGAATAACGAAGCAATCCGAGTTGATACAATGCCTATCAAATAACAAAATGAGATTCAAATGTTCAACTGAAACAGTAGGATATTGTTTAGTATTTTTTCGTTATCTTTTTACCTGAGGAACTCTACAGGAAATTTGGTTAATACAACACCATCAAAATACATAAAAAATGAAACTGTACCTATAATCTGCAAACATTGTAATAGAATCAATATCTTTGAATTCACCATAGCTTTGTCCGTCAAAACAAGCCCTAAGAAACCGAATTAATAAAACATGTGGTTTTTTACCATGTGTGCATTACATAATTTTACCATAAGTCAGCAATTAAAATTTGAGCTCGCTTCAAAATGTAAACTACAACACGATTTAATATTTATGATAAAGAAAAAACGTGCTATATAACCAACCTTTTCTACTATGGAAATCATGTACATCCCTGAATGAAGGAAAATTCTCAACAATGATATCCAATAATTTAGAGGCTGATTGATTTGCTTGCATGATGCAGTTTACAAATGATCCATCAAATTTCTAGCATATAAATCGCAATATTAGTGCATTGATATTACTATACATATAACGCATAACATACTTGACATAAAACTTGTGCAGCTTCTCTCATGACTCTAATTCTCTCACCAAGCATCGGAGCTGACTCTTTTGTATCAGATTTGAAAATAGCGGCTAATTCCTCATCGGAGGCATTCAAATAATAGACAGGATTAGTGATGGGAATGTTCTTATCCAATGCTCTGTTGACGGCAGCACATAACGACCAATATCCAGTGTATAAAGTGCCATCATATTCTACGGCATATCGATCTGGATGAGGTTTACTTTTATCTTTTACGTCTAGATCACTCCAAAAAGAAAAATTTAATAAATCAATTAGAAAAATCCTAAATGAAAAAAAGTTTAATGCTGTGTATAACTTTCAATTTTTTTTTTTACGGTTGTACCAATCGACAGTTTTGCAATCTGCTATTTTGGGATGCAATGGGTGTTCATTCCAAGTTTTAGTGCTGTATTTTCTAATTTTCATGTTCTTCAAGATCTATAGTATATTGGATTTAGCCAGTTTTCGTTGTTGAGGGATTATGCATATCCCTATTTCACATACCGTCTCTACTGCACTATTCAAATTTTCTTTAGGAATAAAGACATTTTTACTATTCTAATAAAACAACAATTCAGCTTTTGCAATCCCAATATATTGGACATACACTATAATGTACCTCAGAGATAAATTTGGCACTTGCCAATACTTTATTTTCTACTGTCGGCATCTCTGTAGAAATGATATTGAAAAGAAAAAAAAAAAAAAAAAAAAAAAAAAAAACTAAAAAACCCAACCTTATTACGATGAGAAGAAAATTTTTTCGTCTCTCTCAAATGTAAATTGGGACGCTTAATTTGATAAACTCAAAATGATGTTTTTTCTTTGAAATCTCAACTGAATCCGGTCAATTATATCATATTTATACATACTAACTAAAAAAATCAGAATAAAATGGTGGTTAAGCGTAAGGATCAGACTTTCCAATTGCTTTTTTCTAAATCCAAATCAAGTTTTCTATATTGAAACCCTATCTTTTTTGTGTAAAAAAAATACGAGGTAATGTTCGGAGAAACAATATTAAAGCATCTACTAGAGTTTATATTTGACAGGCAGTTTGTTTCTATGACAGCAATCTGTCACGCGTACATATTCAATTGTGAATGCGTGGGAGGTAATGTGTGAAATTTAATATTGCTATTGTCGATTCCACATGATATACTAAAGATAGACCTCCTCTTCTATTTTCCGAAAAAAAATAAGCATGTATTTATATACAATTTCTATCCTTTGATTCAAAAATTTTTTTTTTATTCTTTTCAAAATTATCATGTTTTCATTCCGAATTCTGTAATATATAAAAAAAAAAAAAAAAAAAAAGGTAAAATGGATTGCCATGAAACATTTGATTAGAGCAAAACAATTCTCCGCTCAAGTAGCAAATTTTAATGAAGCGCAATTTGTGCTTGATATCATAAATCATCATCATAATCCATCATAAAGTTGTTATCATTTTTGTGTTTACTGTAAAAAAAAGTTTTATTATATTGATTTGCCAAGAGTTTATTTGTTTTTTTTTTTTTTTTTTTTTTAAGAAAAAGTTAAACGCCTCAAACGGTAGGAAAATAAAAAGCCTTGGTTGCGCTATTTTTTTTTATATATATATGAGGGTTTATAATATAATCAGGGACCAGAATAGGAAAGCATTGGATCATCAGATTAGGATGCCCGATTGGATAATTCGTTGATAAACACTGTTGGCTAACATTTATACAACCCAATACGGATAATTAAAAAACCTGAGATTAGATTTTCGTATACGAACACTTAATTTCATGATTCAACGATAACGAATCTTTTAATCAAATATTTTTATCCGTATACTTGTAATATTTAATATTATATATACTTGTTCCTTAAAATTTCTCACCTTGTCGGATCAACAAAATACCATAGCCGATATGTGATGAATAATTTATTGATAAGACAGAATATACTTGCAACATGTCAAAAGGAAAATCTTATAAGCACAGACCCTTTTAAGTTGTACAATAGGTTGCATGACGTCAAAAACGAAGCCTCATATATACAAGAATAGCCATTTGACGGTTACGAAGCAAATTCGGATGGGAAAACATTCATACGCATGTATTTTCTTGCGACTGCATTACGGGTTTATAAAGTTGCGGGGAAATTTTTTTTTTTTTTTTATAGTCTTCTGTTTATAATTGGTATTTAGTATTATCCATACGGTGATTGAAACAAATATGATGTATATTATGTATTGTAAAATGACATGAAACCTGTTTCTTGACCGTATTTAGTAGACACATTTATATTCGATAATAAGCAATTGATAATGTGAGGTTTTCCCCCCTGCTCGGATGTTCCAAATTCTTTTCTTTGAGACCAAATTAGATTTAGAGATTTTTTTTTTCATTTTCATATAAATACATTGAATCAAACGATGCAATTCTAATTTTTTTTTTTTTTTATTATTTCTCAATTTTAATAGTTCAATCTACTACTTTTTTTCAACCTATTCCTCTTTTTTTTTTCTTTCTTTTTTTTTTTTTTAATATAATCAATTCAATTGTATAAATCTTATCTTTTTTGATATATACATTGATATATACATATACAAAAAATGGCCGAAGTAGAACAACAACAACAACCTCACGCCAAGGTCACTGGTGATTTTCATAATATCACTGTAGAAGATCTTTACGATAAAGAAAAATATGATCTTTCCACTATGGAACAACAAGATGTCATGCAATTATTGCAGTATGTATTACCTACAAAAAGTTTAATAGCCTATTAAATACTAATGAAATGTTAAATTTAGGACTCAACCTGAAGGTTTAACCAGCACCGAAGTTCAATCTCGTATGGAAAAGTTTGGTCCCAACAAACTTGAACAAAAGGAAGTTAACCCTTTAATGCAATTCTTGGGTTTTATGTGGAATCCTCTTTCTTGGGTCATGGAAGCTGCTGCCATTGTAGCTATTGCACTTTCTAATGGTGAAAACAGACCACCAGATTATCCTGATTTCATTGGTATCGTCATCTTGTTGTTTGCCAATGCTACTATTGGTTTTTTGGAAGAACGTCAAGCTGGTAATGCTGTTAAAGCATTGATGGCAGCTCTTGCTCCTGAATGTAAGGTGAGACGTGATGGTGAATGGAAAACTCTTGAGGCATATGAACTTGTACCCGGTGATATTATCGGTGTTAAACTTGGTGATGTTATTCCCGCTGATGGTCGTTTACTTACTGTAAGTTTATGAAAATTTATATATATATAAATGAAACCCATGTATTAAATCTGAAACAATTTTTTCTTTTGAACAATAGGCTCATGGTGATGTTTCTATTGATCAAGCCGCTCTTACTGGTGAGTCTTTGCCTGTTGGTAAAACAGCTGGTGATGAAGTTTTCTCTGGCTCTACTGTAAAGCAAGGTGAAGCCGAAGCTGTTGTCATTGGTACTGGTACCAACACTTTCTTTGGTCGTGCTGCCAAGTTGGTTGGTGAAGCTGGTGATGATGTTGGTCATTTGCAAACTATCTTAGCAAAGATTGGTAATTTCTGTCTTTGTACTATTTCTCTTTTCTTGGTCGTTGTTATTATTGTTCAATATGCTGCTTTCCGTTATGCATACAGACGTGGTATTGATAACATGCTTGTCTTGCTCATTGGTGGTATTCCCATTGCTATGCCTACTGTATTATCTGTTACTCTTGCTATTGGTGCCAAGCAACTTGCCGAACACATGGCTATCGTTACCCGTATTACTGCTATTGAAGAAATGGCTGCTGTTACTGTTTTGTGTTCTGATAAAACTGGTACTCTTACTTTGAATAAGCTTATTGTTGATAAGCCTACCATTAAGACTTATGGTCCTGAATTTGATGGTGAAGATGTTATTCGCTTATGTTCTTATGCTTCTCGTCTTGAGAATCAAGATGCTATTGATTTCTGTATTACCAACTCCCTCCCCGATCCTACTAAAGCTCGTGCTGGTATCACTGAATTAGATTTCAAACCTTTCAATCCTGTTATTAAGCGTACTGAAATTACTTATAAGCGTGACGATGATGGCAAGACTTATCGTGTTACTAAGGGTATGTCTCATATGATTTTGGATCTCTGTACTCGCGACAAGAATGAAGCTCAAATTAAGGCTCTTAACGATGATGTTGATGAATTTGCTCGTCGTGGTCTTCGTGCTCTTGCTCTTGCTATTGATGAAGTTCCTTCCGGTCAAGTTGAAGGCGAAGGTCTCGGTTTCAAACTTGTTGGTCTTTTACCCATTTATGATCCTCCTAGATCTGATACCAAGGAAACTATTGATCGTGCTCTTGCTCTTGGTGTTAGCGTTAAGATGATTACTGGTGATCAACTTGCTATTGCTAAAGAAACTGGTCGTCGTCTTGGTATGGGTGATAACATGTACTTGTCAAAGACATTAAAGGATGGCCCCCCTGCTGGCTCTGGTTATACTGATGTTGATCAAATGGTTCTTCATGCTGATGGTTTCGCTGGTGTTTATCCTGAACACAAGTATGAAATTGTTGAACGTCTTCAAAATATGGGTCTTATGGTTGCAATGACTGGTGATGGTGTTAATGATGCTCCTGCTCTTTCAAAGGCTAATGTTGGTGTTGCTGTTTCTGATGCCTCCGATGCTGCTCGTTCTGCTGCTGATATTGTCTTGACTGCACCTGGTCTTTCTACCATTGTTGAAGCTATTATTGGTTCCCGTCAAATTTTCCAACGTATGCGTAATTATTCTATCTATACTTGTTCTGTTACCATTCGTATTGTCGTTGGTTTCTCTATCCTTATTTGGGCTTTCCAGTTTGATTTCCCTCCTTTCATGGTTTTGATTATTGCTATGCTTAATGATGGTACTATTATGACTATTTCAAAAGATCGCGTTCGTCCTTCTCCTTTCCCTGATTCTTGGAATTTAAAAGAAATTTTCTCTTATGCTATAGTTTATGGTCTCTATCTTACTGCTTCAACTGTTGCTTTTGTTTCTGTTGCTCTTAAAACTACTTTCTTCCATCGTAAATTTGGAGTTCAACTCTTTGATAATTCTAATGATTTCGTGCTCCATTCGGTTGTTTACCTTCAAGTCTCTACAATTTCTCAAGGTTTAATTTTCATTACTCGTTCTCGTGGTTGGTTCTTTACTGAACGTCCTTCTATTTTCTTGGTCTGTTCTTTTATTGTCGCTCAATTAGTTGCTACTTTTATCTCTGTTTATGCCAATTGGGGTTTCACTCAAATTGAAGGCTGTGGTTGGTCTTGGGCCGGTATTGCCTGGATTTGGAACTTTGTATGGTTTGCTCCTATGGATATCTTAAAATTCGGTATGCAACGTGTCTTTGAGCCTAAGGCTGGAGATCACGAAGATGCTAAAGCTACTGCTTCTCGTCGTGCTTCTGCTATTTCTGGTACATCCTCTGCTCGTTATTATGCCAACCGTACTAAATCACTCAGATCAATGGAACGTCCTCAAAACTTTGCTCAAAAGCTTATGGGTAAATCTGGTAACAAGATGGATCCTAAGGAAATGCGTCGTTTCTCTTCTGTCCAAACTTCTCATGCTGCTCAAGTTTTATCTGGTGGCAACAATAACTAAATAACATTCAGTTCTTTTTTTTTTTTTTTACATTTTACATACAATTTTTAGATTTAATTTAATAAACACATATAATATTCAATAGCAATTTCATAGAGATCAACTTTTTCTTTTTTTGGCATATTGGAAATGAATTTTGCAATGCTTTAGCTACTTTGTTAAATTGCCATTTTTTGCTTGAACAAGTGTAAACTTGGTTCGAAGCCAAATTATACTGTACAATATATGAGTAATGATTTATTTTTTTAATAAGTCTCAAATGTTATAATAATGTCTGGCTGGTTGACTGGTTGACTGGTTGTAGCTCGAAAAGAAGGTCGATTATAGCCGTTTCTTGCATTAACTATTTTATGGATAATCTTTAAATAAAAATATAAGAATGTACTTGATACGGTATAATTAAGTTATTCTAATTTAGCATATGCAACAAGCTGGAATTAACTTTTTAGACATCAGCCCTTGCTTTATCAGAGCTTAAAAGTAAAACTTAGTTGCAATATATTTTTAAGAAAAAAATAAAATAAAGATACAGCATTGCTTTTTTAATTAAACTTATTTGTTTTTGAGATACTTTCTAACACATTCGAGTATTAGAAAATATTAAATTGATTTTTTTTTTCTGGTGGATTCCGAAATGTTTGTTATTTATATATTTGCAGTAAAATAAGGAAAATAAAAGCTTTTAAAAGATACAGTTTAAATCCTTCTTTATTAAAAAATATGGATAGTATACAATAAGCCTATATCTCTACTCTATTTATATTATTTGCAGTTTTATTATGTCTAGCATTTCGTACTGTAACTGTCAGTGATGTATTTGAATTAGGGATTGCCGAATTATCAGATGATTATTATTGTTTTCTAAAAAAAAAGGTGATTCTCAAACTGAGAGGCAAAATACAAAACTTCATTTTTTTTAGAATTGAAGAATAAGTTTTGACTGCAAAAACATAAACAAGGGCATAAATTTGATAGAGATGATATACATTTATTTGTTAAAAATACATAATTTGGATGAAAGATGTCAATTAAATCTTCAATTGTCTTTTTCTACTCTTGACATGTGGTAAACCATCAAAAGGAGTGCTACTACTGCAACTACTACTACCGCTCGAAGTACTGATATTCATAAATCCAATTTTCTGTTGTTCTTCTTCTTGAGTTAGTGTAGTGGCATTTACAGATGCGCTACTATTGTAGTGCAAAGCAGTGCTATCATCATTTAAAGGGAGCTTCTTTTCGGTTTCTTCTACTAGTAATATAACAGTTTCGTGTTGTTGACATGCGATGCAGCCTTCAACTACAACTAAAAGTCTATGCTTTTGCTTCTTTCGTTTACATAATACACCATTTTTTCCCAAAGCAAGTGTATAACCTGAAAAAAGCATCCAATATACATTGATATTTTGAACTAAGGTAGGCCAAATACCACCATAAAAGGAGGATAGAGCAACTAGTTCACTTGATCGCCAAAGCCAATAAACCACTTCCAACCCCTTGAACCACGCCATTTCGTTTAATTGACGACGATGTTTCACTTTGACGGTGGTAGTGGGCGTTAAGGCAGCCTTGGTATCGCTGGCATAACGTTGGTTTTGATGTACTACACCACGACACAGGAGATCACTTGCATCTGTACCTCTCCAGGTAACGAGGAAGAAAAAGGCAAACACATCCAAAGTTACTTGTTCAGCAGCAAACATCCATGTATCAGCAATAGGTACCCATTCACCACCAAAGACCATACCCCACATGTAAAAAATACCATAGCGTTCGGCGTTTGTGTCACCAGAAGGTATAAAATTGGCTCTAAACCATGGTAACGTCAAAAGCGCTAAAATGTAAATAAAGGTAAAGTGCCAAACAATCGGTTGGTCTTGTGGTAACTGCAAAAACCTAAATGACCAGGTCAAGATACTTTTTTGAAGTTTCAAGTAGGGAGTCTTGGCTGTAATTTGATCAATTGTGTGAATACGAAGTAGCAATCTATTGATGCGTTTCTTGCTGTAAACATCGGTTTCATATTGTGGTGCAAAAAACTTTGGTATTAATAATAAAAATAGCATAACAGACATTGCAAAGATGGTAATGCATTGCAACTAAAAGAAAATGCTGTCAGTGATTTATCATGCATAAAATAAATAATATAACCTACTACAGTAGACATTTTAGATTTGATAATAAATTCACCAGATCCTCCACCAATCTTGATCCGATGCGTGTCAACACGAAAAACTGTATTGGATATACCCACAACAGCATCTGATGTAGTAACACGAACTGTTAGCTGATGTGGCTTTCTATCTTCGAATAAAATAGGATCCCAAGGTGCAGCCCAAAGAGGATTCTTTGTGTTACCAACAAAGGAAGCTTCATGCGAGTGTAACTTGCCGTCAATAAGGATTTCTACTTGCAGCTTATCTATTGTTTCATTCGAGAATACAAGGAATCGAATATGACTACTCTGACGGATACGCCATAATGGCTCTTTTGATGGAAGTGAGAATCTGGCATCTTTTGGATTAGTAACCAAAATAGCAGGTGCTGGCTGAACAGGATTAGGCCAAATGATTTTATCATCTTGCATCGGTTGAACAAGACCTTGAGAGTTAACAGGCCCCTTTTTAGGTATTTGATCTAATGGTAGTTGCACATCAACGAATGAAATTAAATCATGGTCTACAGCAACAATTCTATAGAGCCCATGCTCTTTTAAATCACCTAATTCTAGTTCAAGTGATTTAGTAACGGGATCGTAAGATTTGAGTACGTCTCCCAAGCCTGTTTTGATAAATAATGAGTATATCTTGTATGTATAAAAAAAATATATTTCATATATATATAACATACCAGCTATTAGCTTATGAAGGTGACCACAGAAATAAATACTGTAATGGCTTGCTAAATCTCGAAACGTTCTTCCCTTTTTCGAAACACCAAACACCATGGTTGAAGTAGGATAATGCGAAAACTTGAAACAAAATATTAACATTCTTTTCTATTTGATAACAAGGTTTCGGTTACTTACAACAAATGTATGGTTATAGGGTTTTGATATCAAAGCATTTTCTAATTGATCCATGGTTTTTGATGTAAGATAACCAAAGAAATTCAAGGGTCTAGAGGGCCCACGTTTAGGACTATAGCAATAAAAGTTAGATTGTGTGTATACATTATAAAAATAAACCATTTACCATGCATCAATGGCAACAAACTGATATTTTCCAATTGGTTGGTTTATTTGCCATGAATAGACGCCTTTACCTTGTTCAATTAAACTAGCACTATTGCCATGTGTGCGGTAGTAATTCACCCGTGATTTCCAGGATGGTAAATCAAAGCAATCGTGATTTCCTCGCATATCGTACCAATCAACGGTTACTTTTTCTTTAATTGCTGTTTGATAAACATCCCATTCGTCTATGTATTGTTGTGAAGTTATTCTTTTCTTATCTTTGGCGTCTGTTAAATCACCTGTAACAACAACAAATTCTGGTCTATAAAAGTATATTAGTCGAAAGGTAAACGTTATAGAAATGTTGACTATTTACTTGACAACAGGTAGAATGGATTGAATAAAATGTAAAAAGTGGTATGTATGTCCTTTAGGTCTAAATCTCGATAAATGTAAATCTGTAGCCTTTAGTTTTATATATATATATATATATATATATATATATAAAATATACATGAGATTATTGTTTTTTATGGCAATAAATTTACAAATTTTGTTACATGAATGAAATAAAACATATTTTCAGATTCTGTACCAAGAACAACGGAATCATTTTTGAGACGATCTATAGTCTTGGATTCTCTAGTAAAGTTTAATTTTTTTGATGAAGGTAACCAAGAATGACCTTCAACAGATCTTAATTCTTGTGTCGATGAAAAATATAATTGAAATGCTCTTAAACAGCATATTAATGTTATAATAACATAAACTATAGCTAATTTATTCATGGTATGATAAGAAGAAAAAGATATGAAAAAAAGAAAAGAAAAAGATAGAAAATTCGGCTGGCAATATTCTTTTTCTTCATCTCTCTATATAAACATAAACAAATAAAATGATATATATCCTCCTTGGTAAAAAAAAAAAAAAAAAAAAATACCACTAAGGCTGATGATTCGGCTTGACATGATCTTGTTTAAAGTATGGTATTTAACACGTGTAAAACGTAGCTAAAAACCCGGAAAATCTTGGTTTTTTCTATAATACCCCTCATTTATCATGTTGAACTCCAAAAAAAGGAGCTAAATGTAACAAAATATATGTATGTGTGTTTGTATGCCACTCAAACACTTTATCTAGCTCCTTTAAAATATTTAATGCATACAGTAATATTAAATGTACCATGATCAAAAATGATCTATTTTTCTTTGGTTGTTTAGTTTATTATCAAACAATAAGATTTGTTGCTGAAACATTTTGCTTTGAAATTGAACGTAAACAAATATATAGTTTTTGATTTTTTTGCACTCATTTTCTAATAGGATTAATAGCTTAATTATATAATGGTTTTTGCTAATTTGATTAAACTGCATTCTGATATAAATTTTAATCACTCAATAGATAACAGTAATTAATACTAAAAAGGAGGGTTTGTTCTTGTTCTCAATAACAACAAACCATAATATCCGGATTTACTATTTTAGTTGAATTGATGAAAAACAAACAAAAAGTTGATTCCGGAATAGGCGTACAGGAAATTGAAATATTTTTAAACTCTCAAAAGCTCAATAAAACTGCAGCTTCTGCATGCATGGTCAAAGGGCTTTGTTGGTCTTTTTTTTTTTTTTTTTTTCATTTCTTTCATTCAGGGAATCAATATTGATTTTCTTCATTTTGAAGTCGTATAAATTTACGACGTTTGTGAAACATTTAGAGTTTGAACCTGTTTAATCATTCAGTATATGATGATGTATTTTTTAGTTTGAGATATTCGAGTTGTTATGTTAGGGAATGATTTAATTGAATTTGCATATGATAATTCATAACGTGTATCTGATTTTCTGAATTTCTGATTGTTGCCAATGCGACAAAAAAAAAAAAAGAAAAAAATTAAAAATATATGCCAATGAAAGTTATGCAAAAGGATGACAAATTATGCAAAAACTAGTTTTTAAAGAATTTTCTTGCAGTTTGAAAGCAAGCCATAGTAATTTGCAATTCCCAAAAGTTTATTCGCATAGTGAGGCTACTTTGCGTAATTTTTTTTTTTTTTATATAAAGCTGACTCATGAAAATGCTATGTAAATTGCACAAAAAATTGTGTCTAGATTCAATAAAAATGTTATTACTACCCCGTTTAGCATCACATATGGTTGGCAGCAAGGTTGTACGAGCATGCTATATGAGCTGTGCTTCTCATTAATAGTATAAATCAATGAAATAAGGCATGTTACGAAGTTTATGGCACAACAACCCAAAAAAAAGAAAACTCCATTGAATGGGCCGATTTATTGTTTACAAATAAAGCAATCATCATGATAATAATTACTATAATTTACTTGAACCCCTACAATAGATATATTGCATTGTTTCTTTAACTACCGTTGAGTAAGCTTATAAACTACTCTCTTCTCGTATTAGGTATGCCATGCCTATTAGCTAATTATAATATACAGCAGCTGAAGATATGGCTTTGAAGAAAATTGAGGTATTCTCGCCGTAGTTATATCTCAACAACAATTAGTGCGCAACTTTGAACACCTGTATGTAATAAGCTTCAATATCTTCGGTTTATTAGTAATACAGTTTACTCACTTCAAATTCAGACGAAAACATTATATTTTTGGACGAAACAGACATAAAATTTAGACGAAGTAAAAATGAAATTTAGATAGAATAAAATTAAAATTTGTATTAAATTAGTATCAGATTCACACTAGAATGAACTTAATTTGAGATGGATATGTAGATTTAATCAAGCAATGTATATTTCTGGATCATCATTTTCTTAATTTTAAACGCCGAATTTTGGTAACGTTAAAAATTGCAATA
>JAEPRC010000769.1:0-21154 GCA_016758945.1 Mucor plumbeus
TTCACAACGCTTTGGAAATATCACTGGCGATGTGTCATAGACACGGAACCTTGGATATCATCCTTTGTTTTCAACATGGTCCGTCAGGATCATGGTTTACTTTTTTCCTCTCTTTTTCCTTCGGCAGGTGTTCAAGTTGCTAGCAACTTGGCCCTGTCTGTAACATATAATTAATTCCCCCTCTAGAAGCTAATAAAGATACACTTTAATACAAAAAAAAAAAAAAAAAAAAACTCTACCCTGTGTTATACATATAATAACTAATCCTCTTAGAAGCTAATAAGGACACATTATTTTAATACAAAAAAAAAAGAGTATTCAGTATGTTACGAAAGTAAATTCTGCAAACGGCATAAGAATAATTTTTCATTAGTTGATTTAAATGGTAGCTTTGGAAAAGCCTATTTGGGGCAATGTGGCAAAATACAGGACATAACAACAGTGTCTTTTTTCTTTTATTTTCGATGTATCGTGCACTGGAGTCTGTATGGAATGCTAATCCAAAGTTTCTTTGCTCACCTAGTACCTCTTTGTTTGCGAGACTATTCGTGTTAGTATGCCTTTACGCCTTAATGGCCTCTTTTGAAATGTAGTTTTTTGAGTTTCACGAGAATTATCTGTGTAAAATTGCATAGACATATAAAACCATATTTATTGCTTATTAGAAAAAGATTTATTAAATTATTATAAGTTACAATTTCAATTCCATAAAGATTTTGATGGGTTATACGTAGAAGGAGAGTTTTGCTGTTGCTGATGCTGTTGAGTAATCATAGGTCGAAAAGCAGATGCATTGGGTGTTGCAGATGAAGTAGTGGGTGAATTAATTTGAGATGAGGATGTTGGTTGTGGAATGTATGGTTGAGAGGATAGTATTGGTTGATATATTGATTGTTGAGTAGGGTACCCTATAGATGGTGGTACTGTATTCGAATTACTGTTTACATCAAAGACTACTTGCCCGAATAAACCTGTGTCATATAAAAATTCTAAACTATTGAAATCGATTTCATTGCCTCTGTTCCAATTGAAAGCAAGAGCAGATGACTGATCTTGAGCTTGCTGTCTTTGTTGATTTGCATAACGTTGCTGCTGTTGTTGCTCACTATTTGATATAGTTGATGAAGGTGGAGTTGAAGGCACTAAATAATGGGAGTTATTGGCGTTTTTAAAGGAGTCATGTAGATGTTGTTGCTGTTGTTGGTACGGAGGAATGATGGATGACTCGGATGAAGTAGTGGTTGTGCCTAATAATGAGGATAATGGTGGTTGATTTGTATTGTTTATGGGGATAGGAGACATAGTAACGCTAGATGAAGAATGAGAGCTTGGTGATCTTGAAATGATAGGTGACCTATTGTCATAATTCATTTTGATATCTTGTGTTTTAGTTGAATCAAAGGGTTGGTAAGAGTTATGAGGTGGTGCATTAATATCTTGCTCATATAATTTTTGATGCACTGTTAAAAGTTCTTTAGTAGCGTTCGCTAACCTTTCACACATTGGCCAGTAAGGTCGAAGTCCCTATAATTTGCAAAAAAAAAAAAAAAAAAAAAAAAAAGAAATCAATCAATATGTAAATCATGCCTTAATATAATATACTAACATCAATTAGATCATACAACATCTTGAGAGCTTTGCTACTTTTTTTACATGATTCTGACGTTCCAGAGAAGGTTGAAGTCATTAGTACGGTTGCAAATACATATGCAGAATAACCTATGTAAGGAAGCGTGTTGAAACCACATAAATCCTTAATAGCTTCAAAAATGCCCATGGCATCATCTACACACATACGACATGTATCGATACTGCTTTGAATGCGACGATACAAATCTTTTTCAATAATGTCTGTGGATTTTACATCACTAAAAGCTAAACTTACACGATGTAAGATCATCATGCTGGAGCACCAAACAGCATGACTAGATAACCATATATTTACATAATTATAGCTAGCAAATTGGCGATGATGTTCTAGATTTTTTTGATTGAAATAAAAGATCTCGGGTAGGCCGTCTTTCCAGGAACGCAATTGAGCATCCAAATTTCTGAATTCAGCAATAGGAGGCCAGTTAATAGCAGCAGAAGTTGATTTTGCTCTATTCATAAACTTGTTGACTTCACCATAAGTTTCCACACATCTCATATAATGTTTCGCAATATTCATCAAAGAATCATCGTGAATTGTTTTACCATCAACGTTACGATGAAACATCGGATCTCTTAAAAGTAAACATTCTGAAATATTTGGAGGGTTGGCATCACAGTCAGATCGATCAATACATTGAGGACGATGAGTTCCAGCACTGGATAATCTATTAAAATGGGGTAAATCAATCAATCAACACAATTTACATATTATTAACATGGAAATATTTACTTATCAATACAGAAGCAACTCCAAAATACTCTTCTTCTTAATGCCATTGCTACTGTATCAATGGATCCGTCCTCGGCAACAATCGGAACACTCATAGCATCCTCTTTATAGTATCCTAATTCTTGACAAAATCTAAGAATAGCTATTAATATATTGAGATTCCATAGTAAAATAAAAACTTACCTCACTGCTAAACCTCCATAAATCCATGATCTAAGACAAAAATAAAATAAAGGGTCAACTAAATCCCGCTTTTTTTTTCGTTCGTTTTCGCAAATAAAACTTACTTGGAACCAGATGCACGACCATATTCAAGGCACGACATGATTCCCCAAAATTGGATATTTTCTAAATTCGGTTGAAGTGTATCGGCATCTACCAAGAACAGAGCCTTTTCAGCAAACCGCTCACCAGCCAAATATGGAGGAAAAGTGCGAATTGATGGGTTCTCGGAAAATCTATTAATTGAGATTATTTAAAATTTAATCCTTTTTTCTTCATTAGCTGCTTACCTTGCACTAATTGCTAAAACACTGTACAGCAATGGTCTTGAGATAGAGCCATCTTGAATTGATCTCTTCAATACATGTCTATGTATAAATGGAAATACAGAGTTGACATATTTAAAAAATAGATCGACGAGATGATTTACAATGTCAAGTGGAGGCAAATCAGAAGTATGTTCTACTAAAATGTATTTAGTTATTTGATTTGACATTTTGCAAAAAATATATATATATATATACCAGGATTTTCATATAAATGAATAGGTGAATGGGTTCGGTTTGATGCAGAAGATAGACTTTGGTTTTCTTCATCAGAAACATGAGGGTTTTGGCTGATGTTGTTACTTGAAGTATTATTATAATTAGGTACACCTGGTCCCATCAATTTCCTTTCCATTTGTGCAAGGCGTTCTTCTAATAACTGCACATACCCTTTGCGGGGACCTCTTTTTTTTGGCTCTGTATATTCACATAATACATTAGCTTCTTGACATTGACTACAATCTGGTCGATTTTCGTCGCATTTTATCTTTTGGAACAAAAAAAAAAAAAAAAAAAAAAAAAAAAAAAAAAGGTAAATAAAAAAAGTTCAAAACATTCAATTAAGCAACCAAATTTTCCCTAATTTATACCTTTTTCTTCCTACAATGAACACAAGCTTGACTGGCTCTTATTCTTTTTTTACTGCTGCCTGCCTTTGGTTCATATTTTTGCTCATATAACATTTTTTTTAATTTTATTTTTTATAATTGCAACTGTTAAAAAGAAGAACAACATAAAGAAATCATAATTTTCGATAATTTATTGCATGTAGAAAAAAAAAGTGGAGAAGGAAAAACAACTGTCCATTGAAAAGCAGAAGGGATGATTTTTTACCCAGTTATAGCCAATCATGGAATATACTCGGTTACAGTTTATCCATAAATCTTCTTTTGATTCTTCACATCTGTCAAGGGTACATACTTTGTATTTCAAGATTATTCATTTGACGTCAGTCTGTTTGATGCCTCTATGTATAATTTATATTTACCTTGACACCGAGCCACTTATTTTCTGTGACATTGCCGTGCTCATCTTTATCGTAGATGATGATCCATTGATCTTCACCTTGTTTGCCAACAGGAATAAACAGCCTAGTAAAGGATTAAAAATGAAGGATTTTATTATACCATTGAGACTTACCTGCCAGGACTTTTCAGTTGGCTTAGTAAAACCTGAGGAGTTACAGGAGCAGCAGCACCCACATGTCTAAAACTATTAAATAATACAAATTGTTTACGATGCAATCATAACTTACATGCAATCATACGGTGCCTCCTTTTCATAGCCAATTCTACCATCGCCTTCCACAAATTCAACTTGATTGTAATCTGAATGGCTTTTCTGTAAATTCTTGATTGAAGAATCTACTAATTCATGTATATGCTCTACACCAACCGCTTTTCCTGAAAAGCCAACCTAAATTATTCCATTAGAATTAAATGAAGTTTGATAGAATATTTCTACTTTACCATACTCGCCATACACCCTGTTAGATAGCCTGAACCAGAACCTATGTCTAAAGCTTAAAGTTTATATAAAGTTAATATCAGTAAGTTTCTTTCTTTCTCTCTCAAAATACCCTTCATTCCAGGTTGCAGAAAAGCTTCCAATTTATCTAGAGCATAACCATGCATATGCCTACATGAAATTACATGATTATTATTTTTTTTTCTATTTAAACTTTCTTAATTTTACGAACGGTGCTGAGATAGTTGCTCCATAGCCAATTGATTGAGGGCTATCATCATATGGGTACCTTGGACAAAAGTCGTTTCTATTTTTTTAAAAATAAATAAATAAATAAATTGAATTAATAAATAATAATATTTTAAAAGTTTATACCTGTCCATTGATTTCATTGCTTGAACAACTCGTTCTTTTGTGATAATGCTAGCTTGAAATAAGTTTTGCACAAGTGCTTCATTGTTTTTTGCTATGTATAAAGTTATAATCGAATCCATATGTCGTAGCTGCGTTTTCTAAAACTCTTACCAGAACATGCCCAGGCCATTGAGTAAATTTTTATTTTTTGGTTGTAGTTTACAGAAAGAAAACTAGCGAGGTCAAATTTACATGAGAATATTAGTATCTAATGAAACTCATGCACGTCAGGCCTCATGATCTCAAAAAGTTTTCAACCAGCCACCTATTAGTAATATGTTTTCACATTGCTTGTGATTGTAGTGTGTATGCCACCAATAATAAACTGGGTAAGATAATAGCTTTTTTGACACTTTTTATTTACAGTTTGCCTTGCCTACAAATGAAATGGCCGAATGTTCTAATAAAATATGAGAGTGCGCTATTTATTTAATTTCAAAATCCTAAACATTGGATGCTATGCTTGTTTGCCAAATATTAAGTATTGAAAAAAAGTAATTGATGATTTGAGATCTCTTACTACGATCAATGCTCCACGGAAGGCTGCTGCATAACTTTATATGTAGTCAAATGATTTTTGAAAGTAACACAATGCTTGTTTAAGCTCATCTATTGGTCTTGTGTTGCATGCCCTCTGGCCTTACTCCAAGCAAACCCCCATATCATCAATACATTGAAAAATAATTAGGTCTTTTATTATGAAATCAAAGGTTATAGATTTAAGCTTATTGTTATTATCGTTATTATCCCCAAAAAAAACCCAATCATTATGATCGATACATATCATTCAACAATCAAGGGCCACCATCAGGTTTGATAATTTGCATGACCCTTTTATGAGACAAGTCGGATGTCAATGTAATATCTGGAGTTATGACACTAGCGGTAGTAGATGGCTCTGACAAACGCTCCTCTACAGCGAAATTGCGCTGTACAAACTCATGAGGAGTTTCAACCTCTTTGTAATATTGTTTATCGATTTTGTCCCAATCGACATCCAGCATGTTATTCTCATTTGCATTGTCATTGGCTTCATGGGATTCTTTTACAGCTCTCTTGTTTCTTCTCTTAAAAAAGTAAATGAGTGCAACAATGGCAATAATACCCTAAATTAATGGAGATTTTTTTTTCAGTAACTAAGCATCGAGAGGTTTAGGAAATACAATATTACCACAGCACCACAACCTACAGCAATACCAACAGTTGCCCCGGTGCTCAGACCATCACTATTTGCTTCATCACTTTTGTTAGTCGAGTTTGTACCATTACTACTGCTACTAGAATTACTGATTATAGGAAAAGTGCTAGCAAATGATATTGAATTGATGTCTTTTACATCTAAAATTAGTAGATCATTTGTAGGGTTTCCATCTTTATTCAGGCCGAACAAAATGAACAAGCTTGTATCATTAACCAAAACAGCTATTCAGTAGTAAATCATAAGTGCATACTCATTAACCATTTATTCAACTTACCAGAATGATGTGATCTAGGGCCTGAGACGCCCAGTGGTGCTACCAAATTATGCATACGCCATGTCATTTTTGGAACATTCAGTGTATAGCAATAATCCAATACAGCTATTCAATTTTGAGAAAGTATAAAAATTCCAAGTAAAAATATAACTATCTTTCAACTCTATAACTTCATTACCAACTTTATCATCATATGTTCCTCCATACATTAAAATGTTTTGTCCATCAGATACTAAATAAAATCACATTAAAATATGCTATTAATAAATTAATTATTGACTTACATAATGTGGCTGTATGCATCTTCCTTTCTTTAGGATAATCAGGGCCACTTAGAGGTTCATATGACCACAAACCATTTGTTGTATCAAAAGTCATTGCATAGGTGAAATAACTGTTGAACAAACTTTGACTAGTAGAATTGTAGTAAGTACCTCCAAGGTAAAATATTTTTTTTGTCTCTGGATAATATGTAGCACTAGGAGAAGTATGATAATCAGCAGGACCTACGGATTGTTGTGGAATTGACCAGGTCTACCTTATATTAATATCATTTCAGCATCTAATTTATTCATTTACTCACATTTGTATTCAAATTAAATAAAGTAAAATAGTAGAATCCAGCGTAACTATTGTATAGACCATCTGAATTGTTAAAGGTCAAGTTGGGAACAGAGGTACCACCAATTGTAATAAAACTGGCGCCAGGTTGAACATGTCTGAAATTGGTAAAAGTAAATGAAATGCACTTTTATGTGTGAAATTACACACTTACTCTTGATATCCTCCATAAAATCCAATACCATTCAAATTTGGAATATATATGCCTGTACCGTAATATCTAATGTAGGATATAGTTAGTAGTATTTCAAGAAATAATTTATAATTCACTACATTTGTCGATCTCCTCCATTATTTGCATCATAATAATTTGAAAACTTTTCCCATGCATTTGTTTCAGCATTGTATACGATTGACTGGTCTGTTAAAGGTGAACTTTCGTAATTGTATCCGCCTTGAATTAGGAGTCTTTTTCCATCAGGTAAAGGTACCGCTTGGGCAAAAGCTCTGAACCCAAAATTAATTGTTGAAGATTGTGGAGCAACAGCAACCCATTGACTGATTAAATTCTGGTAGGGTGCACCATTATTACTATTGATATCAAGAGCTATAAGTGTGTCATTATCTAAAGAGCCTTTAACATAGCCGCCATAGCAGTACATTTTGCCTGATAAATAAGCACAGTCTATGGAAGTAAAATGAGTAAACCATAAAACTATAATTAATTCAACATACTAGCTGCTCTACGAGATGCAATTTCAATAGATTCAATGCTTGCGATAAGCGTTAAAAGCAAAAAAAGTATTCCTTTCATAATACTATAATGAGGATTTAATTTCTTCCTCTTGTAGATGAATCAAAAGAAGAAAATATAAAGAGATCAAATGTAAATTGATCTTTTATATAAAATGTAGGTAATACATATTGTCAGTTTTAGTAGTAGGCTATCTGCTGTATCACAGTGAATTTGTTACAAAAAAAAAAAAAAAAAAATCAAAGAAAAACTGATTTACAATATACTGTTCAATTACAAGTAAATCTTTAGCATATTAAATAGCTTTAAATCTGTAAAACAGTACAACATGGTTTGTTTATTTTACATTCGTGGCTTAACATTGATTGATGGTATATATATGCTGATATATTGTAACATCAATCCCAAATTGGTGGTAATATTACAAAACGTGCAATGAGCTTATTTACAGTAAGATTAGTATACTTTTATGGAGCACAAGATTACACACAAAGCCACTATACTAGCAAACTTTATTTTCAAGCTGTAAAAGGGGGGTTGCTCCATACATTTTTTCTATATAATAAATTTGATTATCATTTAGAGCACTTCGCTTTTATACTCTTTTCCGCCATCTGGTTTAACGACACTTAATTGCGAAATTGGTCGTGGCTGAAACAGAGATAAAGAGTTTTTGCTATCAGACTAAGATTTTATAGCATTTGGCACCTGTGTGATAGTATCAACCATTGTTGATGTAGGACTAGTGATATTTGTTGTTGATTTTGTTGCAAACATTTCTTGAAATTGGGTTTCAATTCGATCATAATCTACATCAAGAGTTCTTTGTTGTTCTCTTGCTACTCTTTTCTTTTTTCTTACAAAAAAATATTGAAAGGCATAAAGCAATAAACTAATATGAATATTAAGATTTAAGAGATTCATTATAGTATCTTAGTAATTTATACATACCACAGCAGCAGCGCCTACAATGATACCTGTTATTGCTCCTGAAGATAAATGTGTATTATTGCTATTGCCATTTGCATTTGCAGAATCTTCTCTAAATGAAAAATAATCTGAAAATTGTATAGATGTTGCATTTCGAACATCTAAAACTAAAATGTTGTTTGTCGTCTCATTAGCTGTACTTTTACCAAACATTATAAATAAGACTGTGTCGTTGACAAGAACAGCTTATAAAAATAATTGTAAACAATTAGAAATTTAGGTGTTTAATCACTATATAATTTGTACATATTATCATTATGATAAAATCGTGGTCCAATTGTTGTGTTACTCAATTGTAATATATGTGCTGCCCATACTTTTTTTTTTTTGTATGAAAGTGTATCTTTATTAATTTTTGTAAAATATTATTCTATGTTAAAAGGAAAAGCAAGCTACCAACTTGAAAACTTGCCAAAGGAAAAAGAGAAGAGAACAGTAAACCATGATCTTGACGGACCATGTTTAAAGCAGCAGAAGATATCCAAGGCTCAGTGTCTATGACACATCGCCAATGATATTTTCAGAGTGTTGTAAACGCAGCACCAAGTGCAACCAGAACATTTTCATCAAGCTCAATCAATTCTATCGAACAGAAACTGGCGAGAGCAGTCCAAACGGCTTGATTAGAGGGGAGAAGATGTTGTAGAGACAAAATTGACACAATATCTTTCCAATAATCTGCTTTATATGAGCAATCGACCACGAAATGGTACAAATCTTCAGTAGCGATGCCACAAAGAGCACAAACAGGAGACAGAACTTTCTCAGGAACAATACGATGGCACCAAGAGCGATGCCCTATACGGTCATGGAGCAAACGCCACCATGGTGTAAAAGCCTTTGCAGGCAAAGGAAGAGACCAAAAAAGACGCCATGAAGCCGGAGACAGTAGTAAATGAGTTGGTAGTCTCAATGGAGAACCCATACGAGTGGTAATGGTGGCCCTTGAGGTATGTGCTGCCCATACAATATCTAAAAGGTTCAGTGTGTAACAATAGTCATCAATAGCTATACAGTGATAATCTTATTATTATTTTTAATGTTTTCTCTACAAGTATCGTACGTTTATCTTGTTCCCCTGAATCTTATCCTTCATACAATAAAATGTCATTTTTTTTGTACGAGATACTATATTTGAATTAAGTGCATTTAACATTTTGTATTTATAGATCTCAACTAACATAAATTAGCTGTATGCAATAATCTGGGTGTAGACATTAGCGTTTTTGCTGTCAAAGTCAAATTTTCTCATTTTAAAGAAGCCATATGAAAAGTAAGGCTCCAAGAAAGTGGTATAGTATCGTATTAATAAGTTATTGGATAATATCGCCTTCCATCTAAGTAATATATTTTATCAGATTCATCGTAGTATGTAGCTGTTTGACCAGATGATATAACTGGAAAGTTTGATTGTTGAGGAACCTTCAATTCTTATATAACATAAACAATGGTGAAGCAAAATTTTTCTTCTGAAAATACAAATAAATAAATAAAAAAGAAATCCTTCTGACTGGATTTTTATGATCAGAAACTTTCAAATGTGTCTCTAAATTAGCAAAAAAAATGTATACATGGCTACTACACTGGATACTCAAAAATGTCAAGCAATATAAGCCGATCCAAGTAGTCTTAACATCATAATTTATAATTCATCGCTTTCAGTTCTATTTACACATGAACGAATGTTTTAGCATTGGAAACATTAGATTTCTCTTTTAGGTTATATAATTTAAATAAATGACTATTTGGAATACACCACGGAGGCATGTCATTTTTGTAAAAAGCTATTTTATCACGCCTTTCAAAGAGCCATTGCATGTTTCTTCGATTATTTGTATGTGGGATTATTATGAATTATCTCCAGACTATTGCTCACGATCAAACTTCGATTTTAGCAGTGTATATAATCAAATAAAAAAAAACAAAATTAGTCTTCAATTTCAACGAATGCAAACCAAAAATAAACATAAAAAGGACTATTGAATACACTAATTGTTATAAAAGCTAGTTTTTTTTTTACTTATGCGTTTTAAAGAACATCAATTGTCGAATATAATTTTCTTTTTTTAAAAAAAGAAAAAAAAAAAAAAATAGGGGAATCGCCGCTAGCATAATGTTGCCATCAAACATTGGTAAAAACAATTACCACATTTTACTATAAATTATTCGCTAAGAACATATCATAATTTTACTGCTATCAAATTAACTTGTAAGAAAATGTGTTCATATTATTTAAATCCTCAAATATAATATCAAATCTATTTTTGCATATAAATATCCATTATAAAAACCAGAAATGTCCAAAAAATTGCGCCCTTTGAAGTGGTAATTCATGCAAAGTTGGTGGTGAAACAGTTACACATATTTTTGCTTCTTATGAACAAGTAGTAATATCAGAAACTCTTTATTTATTAGTATAAATTTTAGAGAGATATTGGTTTTGCAGACAATGATTCAAATCGCGCAATCGAAATTGGAGCTTTCATTCTTTAAGCGAAGGTGAACTGTTAGCAAAATGCTTAAAACTCAATCAGTAGAGTTTTATATTTTCTAAATGCGATTGCAATTAAAATAAACTGTAGAGTGATATTGCAATTTCTAATACTTGTATATGCATAACTTGTTAATTATTTTAAATAATATTGTATATAAACAACCTTTTGAATTGTAAAATTGCGTTGAACTATTTTTTTTTTTTTTTTTTTTTTTTTTTAGATCAAACTGTGATACAAATGAATTACGGTTCTAACAGGAGATGATGATACAAGGTGGTCTGGTGCCATAATACAACATCAATCAACGCAAGATAATGAGGTATTTTTGCGTTTATATGCTTTTTATGCGTATGAGAGAGCTAAAAAGAAGCTTATTTTTACGTTTCATGCTAGAAAAAAACAAGTGTTTACTCAAAAGGGGTTCATTTCGCGTAGCAGCAAGTTTTTCTGTTTTCATAAAAATTCGGGTACAAAGAAAGTAAGAAAGCCTAATATCTTATATATTTAATTACAATTGTTATGAAGGAATGAAAAAAAGTAGGGATAATATTATGGGCTAAGTTAAATAAATACAGTAAAAAGTAATATGGAAGTATGGTTTTAATTGTTGCGTGCTAACTGTCTACACTGTAAAAGCATTTGGCGAAATTATACGAGGTATGTCTTTGTTGATATTGTTAATTACAAGCATGTCTATAAATAAAAGTAAGAATTAATATCAATTGTAAAAAAGATTATGTAGAAATATTAATCATATACCAATACGGTCGTGTTGTTCAAATACTGATTGTTGATCTTCGTCATCATCATCATCCGTTTCCATATTCCCTGTTGGTTGTAAAAAGTATTCCTCGTGTTTATCACGCATAATGTACATTTCTTTGCGTCTTTTGAGAGAGTCAATCATTCTTTGTGCAAAGAAAACGGCTAGTTCTACAGAATTATCAGGACGAGTTGGGCGATAATTTGGACACAAGAACCAGTACTTGCGAATAAAATTGGGTGGGACGAACCAACAATCAGGATTGCCCAGTTCACCACCAATAAACATGGCAGACTCCAAAAGGAAGTTAAAGAGTTCATTGGCATCATAAAAGTCTTGAAATATGATCATGAAATCCCTCATAGTAGGTCCAGGAATCAAATCAATTCTTGGATCATGAGGAATTTTACGTTGCAGTTCAGCTGTCGTATATATTAATATTTATTCTTGTTTTTTTTTGAAATAAAATAACATTATACTTACTTGGCGTCAACAAATAACGATTATCATTTTGATCACGCATTGTTCTCATTTGAGTAACAGCATCTAATGGTGAGATAGGGCCAGCTACGTAGACTTTATTAGACACATTAGGTGGTAAGGTAGGGTTTTTAATGTCCATCCAAAAGTCATCTTCCACTGGTATTTCAGGTTTGAATGTAGAATTAGGGGTGCTAACGTTTGCAGAATTATTAGGAACGCTGGAAGTGGAAGTAGAAGCAGAAGTGGTGGGAGCAGCAGTAGCAGCAGGAGTTGAGTTTTGATAGATTTGATCTGAAGGATGTGATTGATGTGATTGATGTGAAGAAAAAGGAGAATTCAAGCCAAATTCAGCTTTCAATTTATCCAATATATCTGCCTCAGGATGGTCCAAGTATGATTTGATTTCAGGTGGGATTAATGGTAAAAATTCTGGAGGTACTTGACTTAGCCATAATTCTGGAGGTACATCTTTCATTTGGTTCATTATTTCGTTCATTGTTTCTGGTTGCATTAAAAACTGCATTAGCCCTGGATCCATTTCAGTAGACACAGTTTGAATGACACTACTGAGATTATCAAAGCAGAACGGTGCTTGCTGTGATTGTGGTACTTGTTGTTGATCAGGTGGTGACAAAGGATCTATCATACCTTCATTCATAAAAGAAGTACTATTATTATGCGTATGGTTGTCCTCTTGATGCATTGGCATTTCTGATGATACAGATTGAGGAGGTGTATCGTAAGTTGCTAAATTTTCTGCGGCCATTGTAACAATGCACTTTTTGCTGTCCAAAAAAAATTCCAATGATTGAGGTATATCCTTTGTTCGTGAGAAAGTAGTGATATCGGAGCCCATTTTATCTCTCATGCCAGTATCCCAGAACTTAGGCACATCCACTCTATTAGCAACACAGGCAATTTTTAAGGTGAGTACTTGGCCTTTGAGAAAATTATTTTCATAGCGTAATTCATCGACTTTTTTACGTAGTTGTTTTGCATCTTTCATAGCCTGGTCTCGCATATATAAGCATTTTTTAATGTTTGTTTCTGCATCACGCATCTCACGTCTTTTACGTTCTCGAAAAGCCCTTTGTGCAGCTCTATTTTGGGCTTTTCTTTGAGCAGGAGAGGGTGGATTTGGTTTTCTTCCAGGTTTTTTACGGGGCTTAATTGGTTTTCCATTTTCATCTAAATTTTTCAATTCCAATTCAGGGTCAAAATGTTCAAAGGATATATCTGACATTTTTAAGGTTGTGTGTTTATAATATTTAGGAAAAAAAAGAAAAGAAGAAAAAGTAAAAAGTTAAAAGAAGAGCTATTAAACCACAAAACAGCTGTTCCGGGATATTCTATAATGCCTGCAGTCCACACAAACACACACACACACACACACACACACACACAGAACTTCCATTGTATCACATTAAAGAAAAAAGGACACTAACCACATGGACAATTTAGAATTGGATTTTACTCAACTTTTGAGAATATTTCAACTTGAAATGGTATTCAAAACGAGTGATTTAAAGTTATGAACCTCGCTTATGACTAAATATCCTAATTTATTCCAATTAAGTTAATAGCAAATTTAAATTTTTTTTCAAAAAAAAAAAAAAAAAAAAAAAAAAAAAAAGAATTGCTTGTATGTATTTTTCACATGCAAAGCTTAAACGCCTTTCTTTTTTAATATAGTAAGTTGATCAGTCAACTAAAACGTCCTCCTGCATTTATATTATTAAGTATAATTAACTATATTTTTAAGGGAATTTTCATTTGGTATCATAAAAAGAATGAATTGACATTTACATGTAAAAACTTCACATTTAATAACCTTTTTTTATAAAAAAGAAACTTGAGGAATTTTTTGCACAAAATAATACAGCTAATACAAGATTATAAAGATTGACTTTTAAAATGCATATTTCTCTTAGCTTTTAATCAATTCAACATGAAATATCTTTATATTACCATTTATTTCTTCTGTTTATACGCAGTAATATGTTATGCCAGCTGTGAGTGTGATGCTATAGATAATGTTTGTATTAGTAGATGTGGTAAAGTGTAACATGGTTTTAAAAATAAACTATTACTTATTTCCTTATGCTTTTTAGTGGTACAGGCAAATGGTTGTGTAACTTCATGTAAAGGAAATATTGAATGCTATGAAAACTGTATTGATGATAGATGGTATAAAATATGTATGTGTTTTATGTACATAATAGTAGGTTAATTTCGTATTACACTTTATAGGCCTACTGCTGATTTATCTGAAAATCCACCATCATTTGATGTTATATTAGATGAAAATACTACATCTAATATCGGAATTGCTTCTACTGTTACATCTTTAATAGTATCTACTGCCACTAATATGAATTCAGCTATTGCATCGTCTATATCAGCATCCATGCCAGGTATGCATTTGATTCTATCTATAGTTTAATTTCTAACAGATCGCAATTATAGCATCTATATCTGTTAAACAGGCAGAAGCTAGTCATGTTTCATTAGGATCAACATTAACATTGACGGGATTCCTTCCAATCCTATTCATTTGCTTATTGTGTTTCGTGATCGCATTTTAAAATAAAAAACTACTTTAAAATATTCAATTAATTCAGTTGTATGTACAAAAATGGTAGTAAAGTATACCATCCAATTAAATCAAGACGCTGGTTAGAAAAAGATTCACCTGAAACAAACAATTATTTTTTCTGTTTTCCTTTCTTCTTCAATTTGTTTTAATATTTAGACGCTAAAATGGATTCTTACTTGGCAAATATCGATACTTATATGCAACAGCAAGAACAATTGGAGAGACAAAAAGAACATGAACAATTATTACAGCAACAACAGCAGCAGCAACAACAACAACAACAACAACAACAAAATCAATCTCAACATATGATTGAAAGCAACGTAAATAATCATTCTCCTCAACCTTTCGACGATATTTGGTTGAGTAACATTACAGAATTATCATCACCAAACAATGCACGACCTTATTCTGGTAATAATGCATACCCTGACCCTATTTACTTGACAAATCCTTCGACATTTAATATGCCAAATAATCAAAATTATGTCTCAAATAATCAATCTTACCAATCTATACAATCTCCACCACCACCTCCTCCTCCTTCTGGACTTGATATGAATGGCCAGCCTATTCGTATCCGTAAAAAGCCCGGTAGGAAACCCAATCCTGCATCCCCTGCTTTACGAAAAGCTCAAAACCGTGCTGCTCAACGTGCCTTTCGAGAACGTAAAGAAAGACACCTAAAAGATTTGGAAACTACTATCCGCAATCTTCGTGAACAACGTAACACAGCTACACGTGAATTAAATGACATGAAAGCCCACTTGGAATCTTATAAAGCCGAAACTTGGTACCTCAAGGGGGTCGTTTTAACGTTGCAGTTCATTTGCATGCATCACAATATACAAATTCCGACTCATTCGCCATATTTATCTGAAGAGGCTCTAGCAAAGATGGCACAAACCGCTCCACATGCCATCGAGGCTTATGTCAATTCTTATACTCGTAATAACACTAATTTGAAATCAACCATGTCTTACCATTTTGTTGATAAACAATTGCATAACCCGCCTGTGAATTCTTCTTCTCCCATGTCCTCTCAGTTCGAAACTAACACACAGGAAGATGAACATGAAGATAATGATAACGATAACGATGAAAGTGGAAGTGAAAATGACGAAAGCATGGATTTTGTTCATGAAAATTCAGAAGAACGTAATGTTAAAGAAGAAGATGATAATCAAGCAGGTTGGTTGAATCAGGAAATGAAGGACAATCAACAAACTGAAGACATTCGTATTCAACAAACAATAGAAAATACATTAGCAGAACCACCTATTTCTAGTGTTGAAGCTATTCAACATATCCGATTAAAATTAGGTGTGCAGTCAACGATTTCAAATAATAGCGCTATTGACGATCAAGCAACCGCTCGCCTCAAACCAACTATTTTACAATTAGCAATTCCTCACGACTCTCGCATTGATTTAGTACCAACACCACATATGCGCGATCGAATGATTATTTTCAGAGACCAAATGGATTATGATCGTTGTTTTGCCATGCTATTGAACGAAGCTGTTTATCATGGCGGTGATCCAACAATGAGTGAAAGTTGGGAACTGCCTGCAGATTTCTTTAGTGAATTCTGGTATTTAACAATTGATTATGATATAAAAAAGACCAATAAATGGAGACGCGAGAAAGGTCTTGAAGATGTAGCCCCAGGCCCTCAACAACATCAACATCATCAAATAATGAACTCATTGGAAGATGGCCAAAATTCTACCTGGAATAATGAAGTTTTAAGTCAAATTGTAAAAGAAATGCCTACTTTGCAACGAATGGATGACAACACAGGCTATCCATTATCTCCACCAAAACAATATCAAAGCGAAGATAATACTCCTGAACAAATGTATAAAAAATTGATGGGTGGTCCACCGGAATCGAGGCGACAAGTAAGGTCTCCAACATTAGGTATGATTTTATTTCACTAATCTTTTTCAAGTAATATACTTATCAATCATTTTTTATATAGAAACAATCATTGATTTAATGAAGTCATCTCTTTGAAAAAAAAAAAAAAAGCTCCTTTTTAATATAACATTTTTGTAAATAAAATTCATTCTCTCTTGGTTACAAGACACTTGCTGATCCTTTGACAGCTAAATTTCCCAAGTGGTTTTCAATCCATAAATCATATCCATTTGATGATTTCTTACCCATCAATGTCATGGGCTGATTTACATAAAGTGGAGTTAAACATTTGTACTCAAATGAAGCGATGAAACCTTGCGGTATTTGTTTTCTTAATAAATCTATCAATAAGGTACCACTTAATGGTCCATGAACCAAACAAGCAGGATGATTTTCTATTTTAGTGGCATATTCATGGTCAAAATGTATCATATGCGAATTAAATGTAAGAGCAGAATATCGAAAGAGCAATATTGAACTAGGCGTAATTAGTCTTTGAAAATCTGGCTCTTTTTTAACTAAACATTTTTCAAATATCAGCCGTGGATATGTATTTTAATTTAAATTTCCTCAATTACATACCTTTAATGCCCCTGGAGGCGTTTGTGTTTGTTTGCTTTGGATGATAAACTAGGCACCGTTGTTCTCGCATTGACCATCCATGCTGATTCGATATATCTTTATTTATCCATACCATGGCAGATTCACCCATTCTACCTTGTCTTAATTCAGCATGATCCAAAACTGTTCTCATATGAGCTTGATCTCCAATCCTTAATAAATTTTTTGCACTCCATTCCATTTTAGCACCTACCCACATACGCTGAGAAAATGGTTCTGGTGGAAAAAACTCGGTTTCATATCCATCTAGTGCTAATTTAGATTCTAATGTGCGAGGAGGAAAATATACGTGATGCCAACATGGTGGTACCAGAGTGCTTTTTTCCGGTATATTATCGCTGTTGATTTCGTTATCACCGAGTGTATTGCCCAATAAGTTCATAGGCGACCATGTAATATCATCGTATGTTTGTTGAATGCAAGAAGTTTTAGTGTGTAATTCCCAATCGCGCAAAATTTGATGCGAGGTTGAATACCACCGAGTCTAACATTTATATCAACATTTATAGCAATCATATAAATCTATAATTCATTACCTTTGTTGCATTTATAAGGTTGTTCCTTAAAATAAACATTATATATGTAAACAATAGAAGAGAAAGACAGGTATTTCAAAAACCCCGATGTAATAATACTTTTAGCCACTAAAAATCGTTCAATTCTCGTATCTTTGTATGATTTCT
Organism: Mucor plumbeus; assembly: GCA_016758945.1. Classification (NCBI taxonomy): domain Eukaryota; kingdom Fungi; phylum Mucoromycota; class Mucoromycetes; order Mucorales; family Mucoraceae; genus Mucor; species Mucor plumbeus. The sequence goes on from JAEPRC010000769.1 coordinate 18,157, forward strand.
ACAAATTAAAAACGAACTTGAAATACGCTGACATAGCATTTGAAGTTTATTAAAAATGTATATTTAGAAACACCATATCTATTGTTGACACCAGATAAGAAAAAAAAAATCAATTAGAGGCTAAAATACTCAAAGCCATAATGCAAAAGAGCTGATATCCAGAAAAGGGTCACGATGAGAAGGTTACACTCCATTAATTAATCTGAGGACATGGCCACAATAATTTGTCACAAAGTTGATTTCACCTTTAAAACATAAAGAATAATGCTGAGGAATTCAAGATTCCCAATTTTTAATCAAATTGGTACCTCTGCTAATTCTTAAAACTTTTGTAATCATAATCCAGTTACTACATCCACAGGATGCTATGGTAGTTTTTGTAAGTTAATAATGAACCTTTTAATTTGTACTACACCCTTAATTCTTACTGATAAGAAGCAAGCTATTGGTTGGGGATAACATTTATAATTGTTCTATTGTTTTATAATGAGACCATCAGGGAAGTGGGATTTTTGAGACGTATCCGCTCGTTGAGTTTATCTGTATGAAATAAACTCAGTTCATAATATGCAGTGATAATAAGTTAAACAAATTGATCTGACATGTAAATATCATGAATTGCCACAAGATTTAAGATAAATATTGTTGCAAGAAAAAATGTATAATTTAATAAAGGAACTGATTAAATTAAATCACACACCAAAAACTAAAGAACTTTATTATAAGATGGAAAATATTTCTTTTATATCCAAACTTCTTTAATTAAGACTAATCTAAATAAGTACATATTTATATATCCAATCAAACCTATGTGATACCATAATTCCATATTACACGATACTAACTGAGCTTTATAACATATTACACAGCAATACAGAACATGTCCTACTAAACTGTGCCATAATCTTAACCAAGGTAACTACACAGAACTGTGGATGCAACATATCAGAAAGATAAGATCTAACGGATAAACATGCTATAGAATATGTATATAAACAGGACAAATTTTTAATATTAAATAAAAATTATATATAGATTTTGTGTATGGTTTGATTTAAACAATTTACTTTTATTTAAATTATACATTTTTTCTTGCATCACTATTCTACTATTATTTATTCTCAATTGTGAGCATTTTATCATTAAGTTAAAACTGACATAATTTATATAATCAACTTTGCTTATTTATTAATTTAAATGGGTCTCATATACAAGAGATTATGAAATGGCTTCCTTGTAACAACTGTCGAATTTTTGTCTATTATTTATGTTATTAATGGAATGTCAAAAGAATCTTGCCAAAACATTACACTTTTATTAACAATACATCCTTTTGATGTATTTATACACACTTATTGTTTATATATACAGAATAAAGATACTAGAAAATAAAGTTAAAACTTGATATATTTGTTGAGTATATTTTGTATCAAAAAAGATGATGAACTTTTTAGCTATGATTTAGATCAATGCAGAAGCACCGATCTACTATTATAGTCACCAATTATAGACTGACCTTGGATGTGAGACCTATGATGATGTATCTCGACATAACAGTTAAATCTTAATTCAATCTGATCATATTGAGCCTTATATCCAAGTAAACTTGAAATAGTATAAACACCTTTAGAAACCAGGACCTGATGGCTCCTGGCTTACTTTTTTAATTTAATAATAAAGGCCCTACATTATCCGTGGTATAATCACTTGTAGTTTTCTTTATTTTATTTGTATTGACAATAATTGTTACTTACTTATAACTTCCAATAGTGTTTATAAAAGGAATGAGGCAAGGCTTCATATGAGTGATACATGAAACGTTTGACTTATAAGTCTTTAGAGATTTTTTGCATTAAAACTTTGTTAACTAATTATGGTTGTATTATAACCACTTCATTTTTTAATTTATTAAAGAAATGACATTGCCATGTGCCGCAATGGTAGTTTTTTTCTTACGTTGCGTTAAAAAAAGAGAACCAAGTTTAGATGGTTACTTTTTTCAGCTCAAACCAAAAGATCTATACTAATAAAAAAATTAAATCCATAAAATCTTTTTGACTCATTTATAAACCCCACAGCGTAGTTTTAAAACAGATTTCTACTATAAATTAAATATGTGATCCACATCTTACCAATAATCGCTCTTCCAAAAAAAAACGCCGAACAATCTCCGGACACAATCATCTAATATTTATAAGCTGTAAATTTCTAAAAAAAAAAAAAACTACCAGACAGTCCGGACGCGGCTGTTTAAAAGTTTCTAGCTGTAATATGCAGGTATTCAAATTTCATATGTAGAAACTAAGGTTTGACTGTATAGCTAATTATTCAAAAAGGACTTATTTTACTGTATCTTTTATTTGTTGTATAAAGTATAGAAATAGAGCGTGCAGTAAATAACGAAGTTGCTTACTAAAATAAAAAAAATATAAAAATAAAAGCGATAGAAATACAATTATAATCAGCTAAAGTTTTATTACAAAAGATTTCTGAAGATTAGATATAATTGAAAAAGTATGAGGGTATTTATAGTTATTTAGAGAACTTGTATACCATCAGACTTGAATGGAGTAATCTTCTAATTTTGAGTTGTTGTTACTAATGTTATATTGAAAGAATAAATCATGCGAAGCATCGACCATAAAGGGTTATATGTCAAGTGCGACAATGTGGGCCTTTTGGGAGCTATTGGCTATATCTATTTAGGTAATCTTGATTTTAAGGTTTGAATTCTAATGTTTGCTTGAAATCTTATTCATTGGTAGTGTAACTATGACACAGGGGGATAGATGATTAAACCTAATATCTTTGATATTTTATTTATTGAATTAGGTAAAATACTTCTTGGTATATATGTCATTTGTGTAATCAATTGCACTGTGATCAAGGGTGCTATCGTTTACACGACATGTATTGGTTCAAAAGTATTTTGTATTTTCGCATGCGTTTGTTATTGTGTTCACTTTGAGTATCTCTTTATTATTGCTGCACTTTAATA
>JAEPRC010000770.1:0-21122 GCA_016758945.1 Mucor plumbeus
AGACCCATACTTTTATATCTTAATAAACGTCAGACTTCTTTTAGTTTTTATATACAGTTGGAAAAGCTGATACATTATTGTCTTTTTAAAATTGTATTTTTATTTATAAACTTTAAGGATAATTCACTGTATATGTAAAAATAAATGCGGTAAATATAATTGTAATCAACTAAAGTTTTATTACAAAAGATTTCTAAAGATTAAAAATAATTGAAAAGGTATGAGGGTATTTATAGTGATTTAAAGAAGTTGTTGTGTTGTATTCCAACAAGTATCATACTTCTTTATCGCCTTCTATAAACAATCAGTAGATCATACAATCCATTAATTACTACACTATTTAGGACATGAAAGAACAAGTCTGGAATCGGATATAAGGGTCGCCTAGTTTATTATTTCTCAATCAATTAAATAAACGAAAGGCTCAGACCGCGCAAATCATGACACCATACTCTTTAACCTCAGCGGTTAATCATTCAAGTAGCTGTCACGATATATCAAATCAAAATCCAGGCACGATAAGCGCAGCATTAAAACAAGGCAACTGACAAGTCTCAGCAAGCACGGCTTTATTATGATTGATTAATATCAATCCATAAATTACTCTCAAAGAGACCTAATAGTTCAATACTGCTCTTAATTGTATCTCAGGAACTCAATGCTAAGTGATTATAAAAAAGTAATGCTTTTATATCATTTATATAAATGTTATCTTGTTTTTATTGTGCAGTTGAAGAACTGATTAATTGCAATTTCTTTTTTAAGTATATTATCGAAATTCCAACAATCATTATACAACGCGTAATCAACCAAGAGCAAAAGGGATTTATATTCAAAAATTTTATTTCTTAGCTTTTCATCAATTGACTTTTCGGTCAACTGAGATGATTTCAAATGAGCGCATTAATGACCTCCTAAGCCTATTAACAATCTCATTTGAGCACATCTATGTGCTCTGAGAGCATACAGGAGATCATAGTGGTGTGTATGCTAGAATACTTTTTACAACGTTGCCCTAAAGTATGTACTAAAATTTTTTTTTTCAAAGAGTAGATTTACTACACATCGAACTCGAATTACGGAGTTTGAATTATTAAACTCCATTTTATGCTGACTGTATCTTAGAATATCGAGAAAATCGCCACAAAATCTACTTTCAGTTGATTTTTCTTGCAATTTTAAAGTAATCTCAAAGAGTAATATTTTAAAACAGATATTCAAAGGAGAAGAAATAAGTTTAGCAGAAATCCCAATCAAGCTTATACACTATTTATAAAGATATTTCTATTAAAAGCGTGCAAAAACACAACTTCAATGGACTGTAATTCGAGATAGCAACCCTTTAAGCATATACTTTATAAGCCAAAAATGATTCTTTCATTTGGTTTTATCATATTTTACCATAAAATCCATCTCGAAAAATTATGAATTTCCCCTTGTATATCCTCGTCCAAAATTTGACTTTTTGGAAGAAAGCTAATAACTCTATGAAAAATAAAGCTAGAGTGACAAACAATGCCTCAAATAACAGATATTTTTTTGCTTTATTTGTATGTAATACTAACTTTACAATTCTATTATTAAAGTATTTTCAGAATCACTAAAAACCAATTTTTAAGTTTTTGCTTTTTTTGCAAAAATTTTGGTGATAAACGTTTTCAATAAGTAAACCATTAAACGCAAAATTAAATTTCATGCTGAGATTACTTAATAGAGCTAGTCAATTTACTATACACTTTCGATGTCAATTTTACATTTTAAAAATTTAGGATCGTTTTTATCCAATTTTTTCATCATCAAAAAGTTTTTATTTTAAACTACCGCCACGCCTGAGATGTATGGAAATTAAGAGAAAATCCGTAGAAATTGTTATTTTTTTGCAATGTAACGGTATGTAGGGTATGTTTAAATCAGAAAATATAGTAGTAGCTACGAATGGAACAACTCATTGTAAATTAAAGCAAGGTAGTAAAATAGTTTTTCAATTCAAATACTTTAATTAAATTTACAAAAACTTCTTGTACATTTATGAGGAATAAGGAAAAATTACATTCATTAAATTCAAGGAGAAAAAAACCTTTAAACATCTCTTTATCTATATATCATATCATTTTAATCATGCAATGTGTTGCATGACAACGGTGAGTTTTATTAAATTCACACGATAATTTTTTTTTGCCGTGGTCGTGTAGTACAAAGTACAAATCTCCTATGCATTGTTTTTTCTTTCAAATAAAGTTTTCGTCGGTTTTTTTGCCTATTATTTATGTTAAATGTCAACTCAACCCCATATTGATCTGACATCCAAATAAGATTGAAATAATGTAAATACTTTTAGAAACCAGGACCTGATGGCTCCTGGCTTCCTTTTTAACTTAATAATAAAGATCCTACGCGTTCTCCGTGGTATGATCATTTGTAGTCTTCTTTATTTTATTGTATTGGACATAATCGTCGTTATTTACTTATAACTCTCAGTTTGCTTTCTTACAATAAAAAGCAACAGCTAATTACAATTACAATGCTTGTGATGTATTATTGTCCACTTTGTTGGCTCTTTTTGTCTAGTGAATTTTCACACATTGTAAACTTCGGCTGTATTTAATGCTAAAATTTATTTTAGTTTATAAATTCACCAAACTTGATCAAATTTTCGAATACTCTTTTAGCATGTTTTTTTTAATTCTTATTTCAAATCGTTAGATATTTATTTGATGCATTGCTCTTAAAGTTTTAATAAAAAAAATATAGGTAAATTGAGAAATGCTTAGCCATATATATCCGCCGAGGAGAAATTTAGACTGACAATATAAGCATTAAGAATGCACGCGCTATTTATTCTCCCAATAAGCAGCAACATCTGGTCGTCGTAGTAACATATACTGTACATGATAATATAAATAACTTTTCTGTATCCAATTCTTAGGTCAATTTTCAGGTATATTCATTGAGAAATTTGAAATGATAGTATATAATATATACTTATTTAGATTATTCGTAACTAGAGAAGTTTGGATATTGTGATGAGTACTATGTTCTTGAGATAGTTTAGGCTATTAGAAAGAAGTACTTTGGATGGATGTTGGTGTTACTGATGCATTTTTCAATATTGCTTTTGGCAACACTTACTATATATTAAGGGAGATTGATATTTGACAAGTAGTATTAAGTAATATAGAGGATTGTGTTTTAATATATTTATTTGATTAAATTATTAAAATAATATAGAAGAATAAAACAGATATTTTCACTAGTGTTTTAATATCTGATTCTGCTTGAGTATTTATATGATTAATTACTGAAACAAATTATGCAGCTACTTTGCTGCTATGTAATGTGAATTACTAAAGATAAAAAAGATGATTTTCATCTTATAGCAAAGTCTTTCAGTGTGCTGTTTCATTTTATAATCAGTTCTCTTTAGTCTCTACTAAATGATTCGGTAAGTGATATTTTTAGCTTTGACATTGATATAGTCTCACGGTATAACAAAATATCGTTAAATCAGTCAAGGCCAGCATACATGGCAATGAAAACTACCGAAATCAATAAGTAAATGCCCCCTTTATGTATATTCAGAGTTGCATTGCAATGTGTTCTATATTCATTCTTCAAAAAAATGTGTGATTTCAATCATTGATTTAATAAACAACTATAAGCAAGTAAATAATGCCAAAAAATTGTGTACTATTATTTCTTAAATGAGTTTCTTTATTAGATGATCAGAAGTTAGTAGTAAAATAAACAGTAGACGGTGTGATTACTAAATACTTTATAAATTTCTAAAAATATCAATTTTTTAAGGAGTTATTAATAAAGCAAGATTTTAAAAAGAATGTTGGCCTAAATAAGAGCCTCGCTAGTAAAAAAAAAAAAAAAAAAAAAAAACTATATCTATAGAATATTTTAAAAGTATTTTTTTAACAATATCAGATCGATTTAGGTTTAGATGACTACAAAATCTGTTTAATTAACCAGTACTGGTACCTATCTGGTTTGCTGTTAAATTTTGAAAGCATTTTTGAACATTTTCTAAATGATTGCCATTAAAACGAATGCAAAGATGCACCCCACCGCTGAAAATTATAAACTGTTAAGCCGCATGTTTGTGCATTTACATTATATACAGCCTGTCAGTTGATTATATTGCCAAAGTAATTACAAAAGTTAAAATGTGAGATAACGCATAATAATTTGCACTGGCTTTATGGATCGAATGTATAGGATTTAATTCTGCACACAAACAGCCATATTCTAAAAAGACTCTTGGCATAAATTCTCCCACAAATGACAAAGCAGAAATTAGAGGATTTGAAACCAAAAGTGTAGAATTTTGAACAGGCTATTAAATTGAATATCATTAAATAATGGCCACCAACAATATATACAGATCAAGGGGGGGGGGTTTGGCAGTTGTAATTGCTTTTTTTCATTGAAATTAAGAACTTTCTCATAAAAATATGACTAATTACCCTTAAAAAATAGTGGCAAAATAGTCTCAATCAAAAATCAATATTTTTGAATGCAAGAACACTTTACAAAGAATAGCCATTAATTATGACTAAAATATGGGCATGTAAAATACTATCATATATATACGCCATTTACTATTAATTTTACAATTTTGTATTGAAAAACAAATAAAAAATAAAGTTGTAATACTCAGATATGCTATAGAGCACTGAAAATTGTGCAAGTTTTATTTTAATTGTAGTGCTTTATCTTACTTCCATAATGTAATTATCACAATGAAGATCTGTCAGTTATGCGGGAAATCATCAGAGTCAGATTTTTAAAGAATTTTTTCTATTCTTGGCAAGTAATCATCCAAGTATAAGTGGTAGAGTCTTTAAACATAATAGATTTGCTACATTACCAGTTTTTTTTAACATATGGTCAGATTGCAATTGATTGATTTGTTCATTTTTAAGACTGAAGGGTTGAATCCATTTTTCCCAAGCAATGCAATTTTTAACTCCGTTTTCGTCTAATTTGGATTAAAGGAATTTATCAAACTATCTATTGAACTTGGAAATAAAATCTTTTCCTAAGGTACATTCAGTAACATCTCAAGAATGTATACACACTTTTTTTGTTATAGTTAAGTAAGAAAAATATACTACGCTCCGATTTTGAAATTTTAATGTAGCTTGACCTGAATTTTTATGATTTTTGTGATCAGAGAAAAGGTATACGACAATGTTCCATGAAATTATAAGAAAAACGATTGTAATCAAGCTTATAAAGATATCTAGAGAGCAATTATTCGTTATGCAAAACGCTAATCAAGTATTAGACACATCGTCACGGTAAGTGACATCATGTAGTAGCTGTTTCCAAGTTGCAGGTACAAAGAATACAAGCGATAGCGGGAATTAAAGAGCCCTGGATAATGGGTATAATCTCGAAATAGACGTTTACTTACTGCTTCTTGTTGTTATTGTCGATAATATACAAGTTAACCTATTCACAACCACACATTGAAAGGGTAAGACATGAAAAAAAAAAAAAAAAACTCCTGAATTGATCAGATAATATTAACAAAATAATTAAAAAAAAAATAGAATAAATAATGAACTCTCTTTTCCGTTTGACACCTCGTATATCCTCTCAGCAAGTTCGTTTGTATTCATCTGAAGCAACAGCACCTAGAGTTAGTGCCACACGAGGAGGGTAAGAAAAGAAAAAAAGAAAATAAACTGGAAATATTGAAATGCTGAATGGAAATTGTTTGCAGAGTTATTGGATTCCTTTTGGGTGTTACAGCCGCTGGATCTGCAGGTTATTATTATCTTTTAGGTGAATACAACAATGCTTCAGCAGCTCTTTTATTATCCGTTCAAGAACTTCAAGCATCTACAGATAAGGTAAAAAAAAAAAAAAAAATTAATAAGGTATATTAAAAAAAAAGAGAAAATTTAAAATCATGAGATGTAGGTCAAGGATTATGCAAAGAGAATTGAAACAGTAGACAGAGATGTTGCCAAATTAAAAGAAACCACAGCAACAAAGAAACAATTAGCTGATTTGAAAGTTGATTTTCGTAAATTATATGTAAGAATGCTCGAATTAAAAAAAAAAAAAAAAAAGGCAATATGTGAAACTAATAATTGCATAAATTAAAAAAGGACACATTAAATATCGAACATCTCGAATTAAAAACTCATGTTTGGGGATTAGGTAAATGGAATAAATTCACATGAATTACAAGACAAGATGGTTAACACAGTTTATACATGTAGAAAAAGACTTGAGTAATTCATCCACTGCATCTCCTATTAATAATAAACCATCTACAGATTAAACAATAAATTGACTATTTTTTATCATTATTTTGTGGCTTATTTTTGCGTAGTGAATTCAAAGGATGATATTCTCATATAGATAACCATCTGAATATCACAAAAATGGATCTAAACAATTTGCAAATCCCGATGCAATTTCTTTGGTTGTTGATTGAAACAAATTGCGTATAATTGTATTATAAAGAAATGAAAATTTTTTCAACGAAAAAAAAATTTTCATTGAATAAATAGTTTTGACGTTGCAATAGATACATCTTTAACGTTTTTGTTCCCTTTTATTCACAAAACTACCTTTTTGTGGACTCCCTCTCTTTTTTATTTTTCCCGCTCTATCCATTCTCTTTATTAATTAATCAAAATGCCAGCTGCTGCTGCCGCTAAGAACACACAGAGCGAAATCCAGAGTAAGAAGATGTCTATCGTCTCTAATACTCCTTCTGAGGTTGAGACCAAGAAGGCCAAGGATATCGTTACCAAGCTCGCCGCTGCTTCCGATGAAGATCGTGAGTCTGTCGCCGCTGAACTTGCTGCCATTGTTAAGGCTAACGGTATTCTCTCTCTCAAGCCCGTTCTCGAGGTTCTCAAGAAGGATATTGTCTCCAAGAAGAATGCTAATGCTCGTGCTGGTGCCGTCGCTGCTATCGTTGCTCTTACTAACGAAAACCTCGAAGGTCAAACTGAGCCTTTCATTATTTCTTTCATTGCTAACCTTTTGGAACTCCAAGCTGATAAGCAAACTTCTATCAAGGATGCTGCTGAAGCTGCTGCCAAGAACCTTGCTTCCAAGGTTAACCCTCTTGTTTGTCCCTTGATGGTTCCCTTCATTCTTGAAGGTCTTGGTAACTCTTGTAAGTGGCAAACCAAGATGCTCGCTCTTGAGCTCTTGGAACTCCTTGCTAAGCAAGACCCCAAGGAATTCATTGTTGCTATTCCTGATGTTATTCCTACTGTTTCTGACTGTATGTGGGATACTAAGGTCGATGTCAAGAAGAAGGCTACTGAAACCATGGGTGTCATCTGTTCTCTCGTTGACAACAAGGATATTGAGCGTTTCATTCCCGCTGTTATTGGTTGTATCAACCACCCCGAGAATGTCCCTGAAACCATTCATTTGCTCGGTGCCACTACTTTTGTTCAAGAAGTTGACTCTGCTACTCTTTCCATCATGGTTCCTCTTTTGGGTCGTGGTTTGAATGAACGTGCTACTCCTATCAAGCGTAAGGCTGCTTTGATTATTGACAATATGTCCAAGCTTGTCGATGATCCCGATGTTGCTGCTCCTTTCTTGCCTCTTCTTTTGCCTGCTCTTGAGAAGGTTCAAGATGTTGTTGCTGACCCCGAGTGTCGTGGTGTCGTTCAAAAGGCCCTCGCTACTCTTCAACGTGTTGGTAACCCTTCCATTGAAATCTTCACCAAGGATCAAAAGAAGGCCAAGGTTGACTCTTCCATCAAGGAACTTTTGCCTGAGAACATGGATGCTTTCTTGAACACCACCGTTACTTTCATGAACGATGTTGCTCTTACTCTTTGTGTTGCCAAGAACTTCTTCAAGGATGCCTGGACTTCTGCTCTTGCTCCTTATGCCAAGTCTTTCCTTTCTGCTGACGATGCCGCTAAGCTTGCCTTCTCTGCTTTGGAGAAGTGTGAGGAAGCTGTCACTGCTAAGGATCCCGAGGAAGAGGATGATGAAGGTGAGGATCTCTGTAACTGTGAGTTCTCTCTCGCTTATGGTGCCAAGATCTTGTTGAATCGTACTTCTCTCCGTCTCAAGCGTGGTCGTCGTTACGGTCTCTGTGGTGGTAACGGTTGTGGTAAGTCTACTCTTATGCGTGCCATTGCCAACGAACAAGTTGAAGGTTTCCCTCCTCGTTCTGAGCTCAAGACTGTCTACGTCGAACACGATATTGATGGTTCTGAGGCTGATACTGGTCTTGTTGATTTCATTCTTGCTTCCGATGGTGTTGAAACCAAGGATCCTGAACAAGTCCGTAAGATTCTCCTTGAATATGGTTTCTCTGAAGCTATGGTCACCAAGATGGCTATTGGTGAACTTTCTGGTGGTTGGAAGATGAAGCTTGCTCTTGCTCGTGCCATGTTGATGAACGCTGATATTCTCTTGTTGGATGAACCTACCAATCACTTGGATGTTGTTAACGTCGCTTGGTTGGAGAACTATCTCTTGGGTCTTAAGACTGTCACCTCTATCATTGTTTCTCACGATTCTGGTTTCTTGGATCATGTCTGTTCCGATATTATCCATTATGAACCCAACTACAAGCTTAAGCGTTATGGTGGTAACTTGTCCGAATTCGTCAAGAAGGTTCCTCGTGCTGCTTCTTACTACTCTCTTGAGGTTTCTCAAATCTCTTTCACTTTCCCCGAGCCTGGTCTCCTTGAAGGTATTAAGACTAAGGAGCGTGCTATCTTGAAGATGAAGAATGTTGACTTCCAATACCCTGGTTCTGACAAGAAGCAATTGATGGATATTTCTTTGCAATGTTCTCTTGCCTCTCGTATTGCTGTCATTGGTCCTAACGGTGCTGGTAAGTCTACTCTTATCAAGTTGTTGACCGGTGAAATTGAGTCTGAGGTTGGTACTGTCTGGAAGCATCCTAACTTGCGTATTGCTTATGTTGCTCAACATGCTTTCCACCATATTGAAAAGCATTTGGATTCTACTCCTAACGAATATATTCAATGGCGTTATGCTACTGGTGAAGATCGTGAAGAACTTGACAAGAATGACCGTATGCACGGTGATGCTAACAAGAAGGTCATGGAACAAGTCTTCGTCATTGATGGTGAGAAGCGTACTGTTGAAGAACTCGTTGGTCGTAGAAAGCTTAAGCAATCTTACGAATACGAAATCTCTTGGGTTGGTCGTTCTTCCGTCGATAACACCTGGATCTCTCGTCAAAAGCTTGAAGATATGGGTTTCGGCAAGAAGATTGCTGAAGTCGATTCCGCTGAAGCCGCCAAGATGGGTCTTAACCGTCCTCTTACTGCTAAGGAAATTGAGAAGCATTTAACTGATGTTGGTCTTGAAGCCGAATTCGCCACTCACTCTCGTATTCGTGGTCTTTCCGGTGGTCAAAAGGTCAAGCTTGTCGTTGGTGCTGCCATGTGGAACAAGCCCCATATGTTGGTTCTTGATGAACCTACCAATTACTTGGATCGTGAATCTCTCGGTGCTTTGGCTATGGCTATCAAGGCTTACGGTGGTGGTGTCGTTATTGTTACTCACAACCGTGAATTCACTGAAGCTCTCTGTAACGAAGTCTGGATGGTTGATGCCGGTCGTTTGACTCCTTCTGGTCACAACTGGGTTTCCGGTAACGGTGCCACTAAGATCGAGGAGAAGGATGCTGAGGACCAAGTTGATGGTCAAGGTAACACTATCAAGGCCGTTGAGAAGAAGAAGAAGTTGTCTTCCAAGGAGCTCCGTAAGAAGAAGAAGGACAGAATGGAACGTCGTAAGCGTGGTGAAGAAGTTTACACCACTGATGAAGAGTTGTAAACATTTTAAACTAGCTAGCTTTTTCTTCTTTTTATATAGCATTTATAGACATTATCCTTTCTTGATATAATCACCCATTTTCATTCTCTTTTTACATATTTAAAAAAAATAAACTAAAGTTTTAAAATTTTTTGTACCAATCTAAATGCATAGTATCGTCCATTATTATTTATTTTACTATGTGTGAGCAACAGTGGTGTTTGAACTGCATTTCTTATTGATATCAGTTAACAATAATAGTAAAAAGTTTATTATTTGTTCATTTTAGAAAATGTTCATTCCTGAATACTTCACTAAACTTATGAATTATACCAACGTTATTTTATGATCAATTTTTATTATGCACATAATTGATTAAATTTTTGTTTTATGAAGAAAATGCTGCTTTTTCATTGAGAAAATAGAATTTCTATTCAAAATTACAGCAAAATGGTTAATAATACTGAGTTTAAATTAAGAAATGCCAAAACTGAAAAAAAATGGCCAAAAAATTTGAAATATTGAATACGCAACAATGTGTATAGTAAGCTTGGCTAGCTTACTAAATTTCTTATTTACAACTTTAAATTTTGCATTGAATGGTACTAATTTTAAACCATTTTTTCTCATAAAATTCACTGTAAAATTGGAATGAAATTTTAGAGGTTTTTCTTAGCTTTTTCCTAAATTTTAAATAAAGTATTCAAATATGATCCGCTTACATAATGGTCCAACAAATTACCTACAAATTGAGACATTGTGTGCATCTTTAGCTGCATTTTTCGTGGAGAAATCCTCAATTTTGTATGATATTTTTGGAATCTCAAAAAAAAAGTCTTATGGATGCTCATGAAAAATATCGAATAAATTGACCCCAATTTTTTTTACACCTTTTTTTCTGCTTTTCCATCAAAAATTGAGATATTCTAAAAAACTAAATTACCATGGATAGGTATAAATTGGCACTATAGCCTGAATAAAAAAAAACGTAATAATCTATATACTAGATGTTTTTAAAATTAAGTTAAATTATCGAAAAAAAAGTCGCAAAAAATGAACATCTGAAAAAAAATTTGATACTTAAATATGTTAAAGACCATTTCAAAATAAGCAGTTCCCAACAAAAATTAGCTTTGTATCTTATTTTTCCACTAAGATACGTTGCAGTAAACTTTCAATTTTTAAGCGGTGAAAAAGTGAACTCAAATATTCAAAGTTTATTTTATAATGAAACATAATGGTAAATGAAATAAAACTATCAGCGCTCACAAATTAACACTTTAATGAAGCTAAAAAAAATGGCTAAAAAATTAAATTTGGATAATCATATTACACATCTTTACAACTTAATAGTTTATCAATGAGAAGATAGCGAGTGTGGGAGGGTATTTATTAAAAAAAAATGAAGTAATGATTGTTGTCTTAAATATCAAAATATGGCAAAACAAAATAATAGCCTATGTATATACAAAAGTGGTTGATGTTGCCATCGTCTAGTTTGTTATTTGAATTCCTTCTTCAGCAAGCTCATGATCTTTCCATGCGAGTCTCATACCACTAATATAATGAATATTATTAAAACTGACGATATGAATGTTGAATAGCATTTTCTATTACCTGTCATTCCAATATACAATATCACTTTGCCAATTCTTTTGATCTAATTCGGCAACAAATTTGGGATAGTTATTTTTGGTCCATGCTAATGAATCTTCTAATGTATGAACATAACCATCCCAATCCGTTTCCTTTGTAATGTTTGATTTACTGAGAGTATCATGAAATTTGAGTGAGTGTAAAATTGATCTTATAACGTCGTTGGAACCTGCATCTCTATGGAACATGATCCACATTGTATTGTTGTGATAATTTAATAAATAATTTTCGTGCTATATACAATATGTGTTAGCAGACTGCATAATTGCTTTGATCAATTCAATAAACTAGACATGCCTTCAATACTTGAACAACACCTTCAACCTCTCCTGCAGCTCCGTAAGCTTGCTCAGCACTAGGTCCCAATTTGAGATTAACTGCAATACTGCCCTTTTTGTTTTTACCATAAGATGGCTTAATCCATTCACCAAAACCAACTTCACGATCCTTTAATTTGTCATATTCAACAACAGCCCCTGAATCAATGAATTCACGACTAAGCAAAGTTAATTTTGCTTGATTCAAAATTTCAAATTTAGCAGCATGAAGCATTTTTGTGGTAGACCAAAGATTGATAGGTGAAAGTACAGCAAATACACCGAATAAAAACATAGGAGAATGTGATACTGAAATGAGACCAACACCTGTCAACATACCCATCAAATGGGCGGTAGACATTTGTGCATCATCCTTGGCAACGATATCACCAATATTACCGTTTGGCTATATGTATATACGAATATAGTGAGTATTAAATAATGCATATACATTTTTTTTTTCTCTAAATCCTACCGAGAAATGCTTCGTAAATGTCATATGAGATGCAACCCAGATACTTTCATGGACCAATTCAAACATGTTTCCAGCTATAATGCATTAGTTATTTTCAAAATAATGTAGTGTTTTGTTGATTAATTACCTGCTGCTAATGGTAAAAAAAGTTTTGGGGTAACCACTGATGTGCATAATTGTAAGAATGATCCAACAGTTGAAAAAATTTCACAAACAAACTTCCATGTTTTTGGATGTGAATCAAAGGAACTAGCATATCTTTTGATGAAAAACAGTTTACCAATTTCACCTATACCATCCTTTAAAACCCTATTTTATGATTAGTACAATAAAAACAAAAACAAAAACAAAATGGCATGCAATGTTATTTAATACCATTGAATTGCAACAGCACCACCAGTTGCCTCCATTGTTCCTAATCCTAATGAAGCCAACATAGCTTGAGAACACAACACACCAATCTGCAGTAAAATGTGTTAGTTTCTTATAAATTTATTGATGTATAAATGCATGTAATTTTACCGCAGATCCAACATAAGTCTCCAAAAATAGCCAAGCATGAAACTTTTTGTAGCAATCATGAACTGATTCTGGATAGCCCACAGGTAAAAACATTTCTGTCATATTTTGTTTCATAGAATTAATTGCACTTGATCCATTTTTATTTTGTTTCAACTGATACCATCCTCTTTTCTTCTTTTGGTTATTATCTTCTGCAGGTTCGATCCATTCCCAGGACATGGGGGTAGTAGTAACAGGTGCTGCAATACGTCCTTTCGAAGCTGTAGCTGATTTGGTTTTACCAATTGTTTGTAAACTTGTATATATACGCTTTCTTCCGTAGACCAGTTCTGTTAAAATTGGTTCATGCTTAGTTTGTGAATTGGACGTAAATTTCTCAATGCTGCTCTGAAATCTTTTTTGAAATTGAATTGGCGTATGGTTTTGAATTCGAAAAGCAAATGTAGTTGGACACTTTTGTAAACTACGTTTTGGTATATATATAAGACACTTTAGCATGCTTTTTAATCAAGTTTATGGGATGAAAAATTAGTATAATGAAAGGGGGTACCCTTGTGACAAAAGATTTTATAATGTAAAATGAGGGTCCTCTTTTTTTTTTTTTTATTTTTATTAAATTTAAAACGCAGTAATTTAAAGTAGCAATTAGAATTCCATTGATCTCTCTGCTTCATCTGTCAAAAATCATATTAGTTGTAATTTTTTAATACTGAGTATAATATGCATTTACCTCTTTTGCTTCTAGTGACATCTAATATTATACTATTGACAAATTTTTCAAAATATTCAACGTAAGGCTTAAGAGATGTCTTTTTATAATCTGCGAGTCGACTGCTATCAGAATTGGCTTGGTTGTATTTTTCTAATTCTTGGTCTAAAGTAGTCAAATCGGGTACTGTTAAAGGATTGAAATTTTCGCATT
The DNA here is from genome assembly GCA_016758945.1 of Mucor plumbeus. Classification (NCBI taxonomy): domain Eukaryota; kingdom Fungi; phylum Mucoromycota; class Mucoromycetes; order Mucorales; family Mucoraceae; genus Mucor; species Mucor plumbeus. The sequence goes on from JAEPRC010000770.1 coordinate 13,694, forward strand.
CATCTACTTGAATAGGAACACACACTCTTACTATGAAAAAGAAGAAATTAATTATTACTATTTCCAGATTAACTATAATAGACTTACATGTCTTTGGATGCACACAGAATGGACTTTTCAGTAAATGGTTAATGGCAGTAGATACTTTAACATCAAGTCGAGGATAGCAATATTGAAACTTGATATCTCTCACAACTTCATCCTTATACTTCTTTTTCTTTTCTGCCTTGCTAACTGCACTTTCTAAAATGTCCCATTTTTCTGCTCCTGATTTATTAGGATGTTCTGTCCATTGTCTTTCAACCTTTTCTTTGACTTCGGGATCAGGTATAATAGCTAGTACTTTATTCCATGTTTCTGATCTGTCTAAAATACCCATGTTTGATAAAAGTAATGATTTAAAATGCTTATCCACGATCTTAAAAGAACGCCTATATAAATTGAATTAGAATCACTGTTTGAGAAATTTTAATAATATCAACTTACTTGAGAGAAGGATGTAATACTATAGGTAATCTTACTTTACGGTTTACTTGATTACCACCTTTAATAATATCCAAAAAGCTTACGATTGCCTTTCTACTGTCGTTATCTAATTTACGAGCACTTTCATCACAAACCCAACAATGAACACCACGACGACCAGAGTATACCCACATAATTTGTTCAAATCCGAAATCCTCTATAGTAATTATTAATGAAAACATAAAATTAAGAAATTTTAAAATAATAACCTCTGAGAGATGTATCAATAATTTTAATAGCTACTGTCATAAATTCCCAACACAACATACAAACATCACCACCACTATATAAAATATTAGTACAATATACATCTTGATTTGATAAAAATTTATATTCTACCTGCAACAAGTACGAATTTCATCATAATCTGTCATATCAATATCAAACACAAGCTCTTTCTCTAATGGTTTAAATGCTTTTTCGCTGACGGTTTTTTTATCAATAGGCTAAATAACCAAAAAAAAAAAAAAAAAAAAAAAAAAAAAAAAAAAAAAAAAAAAAAAAAAAAATTAGATATACTACAAATCATCCTATCTACGCTTGACAACTTACTCTAACAGCGTAAATAGCACCAATATCAATCTTTATAGGTTGAATTCTTTCAATTTCTTTCTTTAATTCATCGCCATTAGGAAATGATTTAAATCGAATGTAAATATCAGAAGGTAAGGTGAAACTGAATTCTCTATGTGTAAAATTTCTTGATGGTGCTATAATCAAAAATATTAAAAACAATCGCTTTTTAATAAACAATAAAATTCAATTTACTTGTGTCGTAATTAAGCCAGTTGAAATAAGTTTTGAAAGGAAATAATCTATTATAAAACATTCTGTACAAGAATACTGGGTTGTTATCGGATCTATTGTACAGGATGATTAATTATTTGATCAAATGCTCAATTAGTATATAATATTCTACTTTTGTTGCTCTACTCTTTGTAATCCTGCTGCATCATTATTATTGTTGCTATCAATATTGACTTTGGAAAAGCCAGTATTCATATCATCATCATCATCGCTAAAGTTAATCTCGGCCATATTAATATCTCTTAATTCATTTTGGGCTAATGTGGAAACTCATTAGAGACAATTCGCTCAAAAAATCAATTTATGTTGAAATTTACCTTGTTCCTGAATATCAGACATTTTTTTTTTTTTTTTATTGTAATATAAGGAATCTTGATAGATTAATAAAAAGACGTGTTTTTGGAAATGGTTTTCTAAAATTTTGAAAGCTTCGCGTTCGCTTCTCGAGTTGCAATTAACTTGTCACTGTTTGGACAGGTGCGGCGGCATCATTTTGAGTTGAAATAATAGGCGGTAATGCCAGAAAATAACTTTTGAATAGTTTTTCAGGCATTAAAAAATTAATTTTTTTTTTTTGAAAAATGGTAGACAATACCTTTTCATTACTAAAATAATTTATTGTATTTTTATTTACGCGTTAATATAAATTTAGAATAGAGTATTTAAAGAAAGTGCGTTAAATTTACAAATTGGTTATTAAAAGGAGGTTTAAACAGCGATTAACGCAAATTTGTGAGGACAGAGACTTTAGAGAATTTTTATAGAATATATATTGCTATTTGATATATAATAGATTTGGCATTAATTCGGTACTTTAGAAAAATGATTAGTATTCTTTTTTTTTAAGTTTATATCAAGACAAAATGGCCATGTTTGTTAAGCTATTTTAGATTTGCTGATCTACAACTAGGACTGTTTTTCAGTATTACATGATGGGTTTGTTTGTCACATCAGCGTCTATTTGAAGGCAGAATTAACCTTCTTTTTTTAACAACTTGATATTGCAGCTTTCTTTAAATATGAACTTTGGTTTGGAAAGGATACACAGTTTATTAGAAGCTTTAAATAGACCTGATGAGCGTACTCAAATTGTACATGTCGCTGGAACTAATGGCAAAGGATCTGTTTGTGCCTACATTTCCAGTGTTCTTCAAACTTGTGGATATTCAGTAGGTCGTTTCAATTCACCTCATCTGATTGAGCCCCGCGACAGCATCAATGTTAATGGACGAGCAATCAGTCAATCACTTTACGATGAAGCATTTGCACATGTACATCAACTTAATACAAAAGGAGCTATTGGAGCATCTTCATTTGAATGCTTAGTTGGTGCTGCTTTTTACGTATTTGATAAAGCAAAATTAGATTTTGTTGTGCTGGAAGTAGGATTAGGAGGATTATTAGATGCAACAAATGCAATTCGATACCCTGCAATGACAGTTATTACAGCGATTGGTCTAGATCATGCTCACATTTTAGGTCATACGATTGAAGAAATTGCTAGCGCAAAAGCAGGCATTATGAAATCAGGATGTCCAGTTGTGATAGCACCACAAGATTCAGATAATGTATTAGATACATTGGTTCATCATGCCGATAAAACCGGCTCTCCTTATACACTCGTACAACCATCTGAGTTTATCAAACCCGATACCTGTCAATTAGACTTCGATCAAGTCCATTATACATACCCTATTCGATTGATGGGAGATTATCAGCGTATGAATTCAGCAACTGCAGTAACAGCTTTAGATTGGATGTATCGCATGAAACTCATTCAAATGACACCTGAGCAATTAGCAATTGGCATGAAAGAAACTCGTTGGCCTGGCAGATTAGATTGGGTGAATGATACAAAGCTTTTAGACGAATATGGTCTAAACCAGATTTTGGTTGATGGAGCGCATAATCCACCAGCAACAATTGCATTACGAAAATACATTGATAGTCTTGATAAAAGTCGGGTTATTTGGATTATAGGATCTACAGCTGGTAAAGATTTGCATGAAATGATGAAAGAATTGATTCGAAAAGAAGATATTGTATATGCAGTAACATTTAGCCAACCTGATGATATGCCCTGGATCCAAAGCAGTTCACCTAGTGACATTGCTAAAGAAGCTAAAAAGGCTATATCAGTAGAATGTTGCTCCGGACTGGATGAAGCATTATCTAAGGCTGGAAGTATATGTACTGATAATGACGTTGTTGTATTATGTGGTTCTCTCTATTTAGTTGCAGATCTTTATCGTAAAATTTCTTCTCCTGAATAAAATAAATAGTTATTACTATATAAGGATTTTAAAAAAACGGTATATTTTGCTTAGATGCTGAGGTATATAATTTTTTTCTTTTTCTTGTTACACTTTCTTTCCTCTTTCTTTCTTTTTTTTTTTTTTTTTTTTTTTTTCTTTTGGTTTTTTACATTAAATAATTTCTATGCTAAATCGTTATCATCATGCATTTGTTTCTATACATCCGAAACAATTCATTCGTCCATTTTTAGCAAGCTCTTTAATACATACTTGTGCTGCAAAGAGATCTGCTGCAGCAATTTCTACACAAGAAAAACCTCGTACAAATCTTAATGTGATTGATTTCTTTCATCCTTCATTGTCATCTACATTATTTCATTATACTCTCAATCTTGGTGTGTCTGGTTATGCAAAAGCAGGAAAACCTGCTGAACAAACTGATGATTTAAACATATATTCTAGTGTTCAAGTAGGTGATGATGCATATTTTAAACGTCAAGATGCTTTAGGTGTTGCTGATGGTGTAGGCGGTTGGCGATCACATAAAGGTATAAATTATTCATAATTTAATATACTATAGAACATGTCATATTTATTATTATTTTTCCTCCTCCTCCTCCTCCTCCTCGCCCCCAATCATTATCACCCCTTGCTTTATATTATATTTAGGTGCCAACCCTGCTTTATACTCACGTAAATTGATGCATTACGCTCAAGTAGAATTAGACCGTATCAAAACAAATGTTAGGCCTCAACAGCTACAAGCAAAGCCAGATCCAATTCAAGTATTAGAAAGCGCTTATCATATGACGACTTTAGATGCGCAAAATGAGGTATAAACTGGAAAAAAAACGGGATATGTAGGGAAAATTAATATTTCTTTTATCGTATAGGGTATAGTTGGTTCTACAACTGCTTGTATAGTTATTTTATGTCAAGATGAACTTCGTATAGCTAATTTAGGTGATTGTGGTGTATCAGTAATTCGACGGAATGATTATATTTTTCGATCTGAAGAACAACAGCATTCATTCAACTTTCCTTACCAACTAGGCACAGCATCCTTTGATTCCCCGAATGATGCGCAGGTAAAATGCAAATTTTTTCTTATTCAAATCATTTGATATTAACATCTAAGAAAGCAATTTACAGTGAAAATAGAAGAAGGCGATATTATTATTCTTGGTTCTGATGGATTATTCGATAATTTATACGACGACGAGATTTTAGAGGAGGTACAAAATTGTATTGATCAGCAGACAGACGCAAAAGAGGATGAGAATGATACTCAAAAACTAGTTGTACACCAAATTACACCTCAAGCTATATCTGATGCACTTGCTTGGAGAGCCAAGATTGTGAGTGAAGATCCAGACAACCCTAGTTCTCCATTTCAAGTAAGAGCAATGCATGAAGGTCTTTATTATCAGGTAATAGATAAACATAAAATAGCATTGAATTCTTGAGTTAATTGGTTTATTTGCTTTTTTTGATACGTTTGTAGGGTGGAAAAGCAGATGATATAAGTGTTATTGTAGCAATTGTGAAAAAAGATGAGCGGCCACCTGAACCGTCGCCTCCACCTTTGCCTTAAAGTATACCATTAACACCTATTTGTTTTGCATATTTTTTTATCATCCTATCAACACGGCGATAACTACTACACATACTTATTTTTATATCCATTCCTATTACCCTATTACTTCTATTTATTGTAAATACCAAAACTCAATACTTTTTTTTTTTCTGTATATTTTATGCAAGCTTTTTCATGTGTTTTTCTTTTTATAGGAAACAAAACCAAATAAAAGAATTCATCCCCCTTTTTTTTTCTTCTCATCCTTGATTTGTAAATAAATATCTCGGAAGCGGCTTCTAAGTCCTCAGTGTAATTTTCTTGTTTTAAGTATTTATGGAGATACAATGAAGTATTATTCACACTTTTGAAAGTATATCGAGAATTGATGTCTATGAACACTTCGTTTATTTCAATTGAGCCGTAGTTTAACAATAAACTAATACTAATGCATGGAGGTTTTGTAAATTCTAGACATGGATATAATGCTAATTTTGTGTGCCTTTTTTCCATTAGAATGCGCTGCTGACATTGTGCCTATACGTTTCTAGCCGTAGCTAAAAGGTAGAATTTATTTTTTGCTTGATTGAAAAATAATGATTTTTCATGGAAAAAGTCGAAATTATAGTTTACACTACAGTTCAAAAGTTATGATGATTGAGACTCAAAATTGATTTGACAGAAAATTGTCTAATAGCTGATGAGCTGCAAAGCAAGTTGGACTAGAGTATTAGATATTTTTTGTACAATTTTAAATTCTGCATTCATTTAAATAAAATTTAAACAAATGTTCCTCTTTAAATCTTGCGTAAAATGTGATTAAAATTTTGTAGGCTTTTTAAAAATATGCACCACTTTTTATAAACATGTTTTAAATATAAATTATCAAAATAATGGGTGTTAAAATTATCTACCTATCTAGCTATTGCTGAAATATTTGGAGCATTTTTATTAGAAAAAACTAGGTTTTTGTTATTTTTTTTTAAAAGATTCAGAATATGGGGATGAGTGAATACCTATAAAAATGGCAGGGCGATTTTATTATACACATTTTGGAGGATATTTTCGTGAAAAATCAATATTTTGAAAAGAACTAAATTGAATATAATAGAGCTCAATGAAGTCTCTGACATGAATGTAAAAAGTATATTGGTCAGTGTAGCGGATGTTTTGTAACTCTACAAAGATGTCGAAAAAAGTATGTTTAAAAAAAGTTCTTCAAATTTTTTTATACTTAGAATGTAATAGAATATCTTAAAACAAGTTTTATTATAGAAAGCACTGGCGTATCTTAATTTTCTACCAAGGTATTAAGGCTCAAAATTTTGAATTTTTCAAGCAGAAAATGGCAGGTTTCTCTTTGGAAGTTGCGCTTTTGTTGCTTCCATAGTTCTGTGTAGGCGCCTTAGTTATGATTATGGCACAGTTTGATAGGACATATTCTGTATTGCTGTGTAATATGTTACAAAGCTCAGTTAATATCGTGGAATGCGGAATTATTGTATCACATAGGTTTGGTTGGATATGTAAATATATACTTATTTAGATTACAGTAGTCATAATTAAAGAAGTTTGGATATAAAAGAGATGTTTTCCATCTTATAATAAAGTTCTTTAGTTTTATCATACTGTTTCATTTTATAACAATTTTTTTTTATTACTGTACACTAGTACACTAGGCAGAAAATCATAATTCACATACAATTCACCCAAGTTTTTGTTTCGGGATTACATTCAAGAAGTTATCACATTCAATATCAATACCCAGTTAAAATATGGAATGGCCTATTTCCGAAGGCGAACAAACTAAGTATATATCAAATTGGCAAATTTATATGTCCAATGTATAACATTGTGTGAATTATCATTACAATCCGGTTCTTTATACTATAAGTTTCATATAAAAATTTATGACAAAAAATATGATTTTTTTATTTTTGTTTACATGTCAAATAATCTATATAATGTAGAGATTTATATCCAAGTCAAGCAACCGTTAAATCCTATTTCTTTTTATTTTTTATAAAACTATAAGTTGTGATGAAGCTTTCTTAATTCTTCATTCTCAAATAAACTAATATAGTAAAGTGTCTATTCTGAAATCTCAGTAAATACAAAAGAGGATATGTATGGTTGATGGTGCAGCGGAATTACATACTAAAAGCTTGATAATCATAAAATAACTTAATTTACAAGTATCACTCACAGAGTTCATGCCACTTGAAATATTAAAGTGCAGCAATAATAAAGAGATACTCAAAGTGAA
>JAEPRC010000771.1:0-21077 GCA_016758945.1 Mucor plumbeus
GGCAACTGCAAATATCTCATAAAATATGCGTAAAAATCAGAGTCTTGCAATTTCAGTAACTGATTTTTTTGCGGAAAATGCAGTTTATTGAGATTTTCGCATGATTATTGCACGCGGACTGCTAATAGTTGCAATGGCGTACGTAAACGTCACACATTTCCTACATAGTGGTTACCTCAAAGGCTGTACCAAAAATTCCTTCAAAGAGTAGATTTACTACATAGCAAGCTCGAATTACGGGACTTACATTATCAAGCTCAGTTTTATGCTGACTCTATTTTAAAATATGGAGAAAATTGCCACAAAATCTACTTTTCAGTTGATAACTCTTGCAGTTTTAAAGCAATCTCTAAGAGTAATATTTCAAAACAGATGTATAAAGGAGACAAATAAATTTAGCAAAAATTTTAATAAAGCTCATACACTATTTATAAAGCTATTTCCAATAAAAGCGTACAAAAATTCAACTTCAATGGACTGTAACTCGAGATAGCAAACGTTTAAACACATACTTTATAAGACGAAAATGCTTCTCTCATTTAGTTTTATTATATTTTATTATAAAATAAATCTCGAAAAAACATGAATTTTTCCCTTGTATACCCTCATCTGAAATTTAGATTTTTCGAAGAAAGCTAATAACTCTATAAAAAATAGCGCTAGAGTAACAAATAATGGCTCAAACAATAGGTATTTTTTTGCTTTCTTTGTTTGTATTACCAAGTTTTAAACTTTTTGATAAAAGTACTTTTAGAATCATTAAAAACCAGTTTTCATGTTTTTGCTTTTTTTGCAAAATTTTTGGTGATAAACGTTTTCAATACATATATCATTAGATATAAAATTAAATTTCATGTTGAGGTTACTTAACAAAGCTAGCCAAATTACTATACACTTTCGATGTTAATTTTTGTATTTTAAAAATTTAGGATTGTTTTTATCAATTTTTTCATCATTAGAATGTTTTTATTTTAAACTACCGCCACACCTGAGACGTATAAAAATTCAGAGAAAATTCGTCGAAATTGTTAATTTTTGCAATACATTGGCTTGTAGAGAATGTTTAGATCAGAAATCACAGCAATTACGAATGGAACAACTAATTGTCGAATTGAAACAAGGTAGTAAAATGGGGTTTCAATTCAAATAATTGAGTTTACAAAAGTTTTTTTGTTTATATCGTTTTCATCATACTGTCTCAATTTGATAAATGTATTTTACTACTTAATTATTGTTAATATATTTCGCCAATTGTTATATAATATATAATACAATGTAATAATCCAATTACACATAGGTATCAATCGGATACTAGTAATAGTAATTACAGTTAGTAACACCAAATTCTTCCTCCAATCATAGAATCAAAATAATTTTATAATTTACATATTATATATTCCCATTGACAATAGCCAATTGATTTTATTGTAATTTCTGTAAGAAGTATACTTCATTGTAAAGTAAACCATCATCTGAATGAGTACATTCGTACTCGTTTTGCATTATTTCCATCTTCTTCAATTGCTTCTAGTATCCTTTTATGTTGGTCATGGTTGTATTTGCATACATTTAACAATACTTCAACGGCCTTTCCTTTGTCATGTACCTCGTGTCAGTGTTCACAAGACAACCAAGCGCAATTTAATTAAGCATTTTTTGAGCCCAAACGGTCGTAAAATTAAATAAGTTCAAGTCAAGCAATTTAAAACTGAATAGCAAGCAATCAAGTATAAGCCAAGCATTAACTAGCGCAGTTTTATAAAAACTCAAGCAAGCCAAGCACGAGTAAACAAGCATTGTGCTACATGTTTTTTAGCTTGATATTAATACGAAATGTGATGTATAATTGATTTTGGAAAGCTTAAATCACGGAAATTAAATGAAACTACCGTGTGTTACATGCTTGTTTACTTTCAAATCAAGCAATCAAGCAAGTCAGATTTACATGCAAGTGAGTCCAAGCAGGTAGCTCGCTCGCTTGCTTATGCTCGCATTGCTCAATTGCGATTAGTATTCAAGACACAAGTTTTTTAGGAAGGCTATAAATACGTTAAGTGTACATTACGGCTGTACTTTGACTTGTAGACTCAACTCTTTCTTCTAGTTCATAAAGTAAAGCCAAGTATTAAAATGGCATAACTGAAGATATGAGTAATTGATATGATGTAATCATTCAATTAAGCGAAAGGAATGCCTTTATATTGCACAAATAATTATCTAAACAACTTAAATAGAAAGTAAATGAGGGATATGATTAAGTTAGACTCTGCATTTGTATTGAGAGGTTGAAAGCATTTGACCAAGCCCTGGAATCTGAAGTGTTTCAAATGCTTAATACCTTGGAAAGCATTGGAGAAGGATTGATACAGGATGAGAAGGCAATTGAAGCAAGAAAAGAGTCAATCCAAATGAACTTACCTATAATAATCTAAAGCCTTTCCGATAGCAGAAAGCCGAATCATGTACATTATGACGATATGAAATATATATTAAGTAAATTTAAATTCTCTTGAAAGCAGTGGGAGGACCATCTTGATTCCAGATAGAAGATGCAATGGACATTATATCCTTGGGTGCGTTTACATCTCGCTGCCACAGTGTTTTATATGTTTTACAATGAAGAACACCAAAACCACGAGTATGAAAAGCTTTATGGATAGTATCAGTTTTACAAATGTGATAGTTGCAGCAGATTGTGGGTTAACTGATGATAATGTGGTTGCAATTTTAGATCCTTTATTACGTATGCATGGCTTGAATGCAATCTTTCTTGCAAATGATCAATGGGCTTTGCCCAAGTTATTATTGAAGACCTCAAGTTTTGATGACAAATAGTTTGTACGAAGTGGGGACTGCGACGAGCTATGTCCTACTTCTTTGCAGTTAAAACATACCGCATTTGAATTATTTTACTTTTGTTGTTTCGCTTCCTTCTTTTCTTGCTTTATTTCGAAGCCTTGGTTTCTCTTGTATGATGTGCCCACTTGAGAATAGTTAGAATTGATGAAAGTGGTGATTATATCGTACAAAGTTACCAAAATGAGCAGTATACGGGTTATATTTACTGCATTTATAGTAGTTTTTATTATAATGACCAACTAAACCACAATCTACACATGTGGTGACTATTGATTTGGTACTTAAAATGCATATTATTTTCATTTGTTTTGCTACAACTGTTTAATAGTTTCAGAATTTCTTCGACATTTGACACTTTGGATTTTAGCATAGATAATTTCTTTGTAATACATGTAGCTACGAACAGTTTGATAACAAAAGAAAAAGAGCTTATAATGATATATCATTTCTAATAAAGTATGCTCAGTGTTCTGTTCGGTTAACTACGAATAACCAGACAGTCAAAAACTGATAACGGGTAAATAAGTATTTTGTTCAATACGATGGTAATGAATGAAAACAACGAAAGAAAATGGTTTAAGTACAATAAGGGGAATTACATTTCACCACAAACAATAAAGATATTGCATTAATACAATAAAAATAGCTTTGAAAAAAGATATACGTGGCAGAAAGTGTCTTTGTTAGACTGTGTATAAGAAATTGACCCTTCAAAGCCGTTTATTCATTAATCGTCAGTGTGAGTTACATTACATCGTTTTTTTTTTGTGCTTTAGATTTTCGAAAACTACTACATTAATTAGCTCAGTTTATGACCATTTTACTAGATCTACTTGTTAGTGACAAACTAATAAAATAAAATAACAAATCACAGATAGATGGTGTAAAACGGAAGAGATATTATAACTGCTTGAGTAGCTTCAATGTACTGAGCTTAACTCTGCCATTGAATTTTTAAAAACTAATTTTCAAAATGGAGCGTCTCCTTTTCTAACACAGTATTTACACTAAAATCTGGAATGAACAATGAATAAAGTTAGGATGTAGCGAGGAAAAAGTTTTGATATAATGGGAATAAAGTTCGGATGGGATGATAATTGAGGTTTAGATAGAATGAGGATATAAATAAGATGAAAATTTGGGCTAGATTAAATTTATTGAGTATTTGAAGAATTATTTAGAGTTAGAAAGAAATAGTTATTCGCTTTATGTTAATAAAAATAATTAAAAAATATTACTGTCTCTTGTGGTATTTTTAATCCTTTCAATGCATATTGTACTCTTTATATAATATTGCATTGTAAATTTCCAATTTTGATTAGATTGAGCATAAGCTCAATTCAAAAAAAAAAAAAAAAAAAAAAAAAATGTTTAAATTAAACAACTAGAATCTAAAAACAATACTTTATTTGTCCAAAATTATTCATACTTTGTACGGATTTGCATTCCACTTTGTCTAGATTTGGTTTTTGCTTTGTCTCAATATACAGCTACAACCTTCCGAAATTCAATTGGAAATTGTCCAAATATTTTCCTGAAATGTGTAAATTTCAAGTGGAAATATTATATTCAGCATGTGTGGCCCAGGTTCCTGCCCAAAATCCCGGTAATCTTTTCGTCCAACAACTCTCCACAAATCGATCCTGTTTTCTGATATATTTATTATCGCCCTCTTATTATATTTTAATTTTGTATTTTTCCAATTATCCCAATCAGGAGGTTTTTTTTTTATCGTTTATCACTTTTTGATCTGATTAGGGCAAATAAAACATACCAAATACGCTACGTGCCCACTGATAATTTTTCTATAAACTTTTTATAAATAAAATTGTATATTTAGCCGTATCAGACTTGCATGTTTACTTTGCTAACAACTTTGTTCCCTAGGAAGGGTCCATCCTAAAGGGTCCTCAACATCGTGAAATGACTAGCCAGTACGGCGGCCTTAAGGCTACTGAACTTCAACAACAACGTTTATAAAGGGAAACTTCTATCTGAGCCTATAATCAACTTCTGGTAATCTTTTCGTCTAACAACTCTCATAAATCATAATTTTTAATTTCTGATATCCTTATTATTACCCTCTTATACTTTTTTACTTTTGCATTTTCCCAATTATTCTAATTGGGGCTTTCTTCTATCCTTTTATCATCTTTGATCTGACTAGGGCAAATAAAGCATATCAAACATGCTACATGCCACTGATAATTTTTTGTTGAATTTATTATAAATAAAATCAATGCAATCTATGAGATGTTTTATTTGAACTCAATTTTAAAGTTTTTACTTAAGTCTAGATCTTTCATTATTTGTAAAAATATATTTGTACTACAAAAAATATATCCAAATTGAGAGAAATCAGAACATCCACTTAGAATTAATATTCTGTTTTTAAATGTTATGATGATAAAGGAAAAACACTAAAATGTTGACTAGACAATTCAAAATGTCCTTGATTAATAGCCAAATGCTATTTTTATGATTTGGTTTTGAATCAGGAATATATTTCTAATAAACATTTCATGATGTTCATGTTATAATTCAAGTTTTCATTTAACCCCGGCCCCACGGCACTTTTTTTTTTTTTTTTTTTTTTTTTTTTTTTTTTTTTTTTTTTTTTTTTTTTTTTTTTTTTCCTCTAATCATTGATAGATGAATCTTTTTTTAATTTCTCTTTTTCCTTTTCACTTATTTCAAAGCAATAGGTTTTTTTCTAAAAATAATATTTAAAAAAATGTCGGCACCACCCGATGAAAGTTCAGCAAATTCGAGGCAAAGAGTTAGTCGTGCATGGTAAAAAAAAAAAAAAAAAAAATCATTGAAATATTCTGCAATCATGTCAATTAAATAATTTTTTTTCTACTTTTTTGATTACTTTTTTTTTTTAGCGATCTTTGTAGACGTAAAAAAGTAAAATGTGATGGAGCAACGCCTGTTTGTACAAATTGTAAAGTGATAGGACTTGAGTGCACGTTTAAAGATATGACAAAAAAGGTATATTTATATAAAATTATTAAAATTTTCTGTGTATTTACAATATTTTATTCAAAATAAAGCGGGGACCACCAAAGGGATATATCGAAGCTATAGAAAATAGACTTTATAAATTAGAAAACTTTCTTGCTGGTTTAGCAAAACGAGGAGACGTACAATCAAAGCAATTATTATCGGAACTCAACTCTCCTTTGGAAACACCTTCTGGAGAACAGATTCGGGCTAGGCCGGTCAGAAGAGCTCCTCGATCTGAAAGAAATAAAGTGTTTTTTTGGCAACAAGATAAAGCTGGAAAACGTAAAAGAGATAGTCTTGTAGATAATAACGAAGACAATCATACAATTGATGATGAAGAAGAAGATGAAGATGATGGAGATGAACGTCCAGAACAAAATCAGCAAAAGAGAGAAGAATCAGTAGATGAAGGTCTTGGTCAATTAGCAATGGATGAAAATGGACAAGTTCGATATTTGGGAAAATCGTCAGGTTATTATCTTTTACAGAATAGTAGAACTTACCAAAATGGTGCGTTTCATTTCGCAAATTATGGAAATAGACCTCGCAATAGAAAGACAAATAGATCAGATAAGGTAGATCCTTTGGAATTACCACCAAAAGATTTATCTGAACATTTAATACTATTGTATTTCAAGCACTTTTACCCATTTTTACCATTATTTTACAAAAGACAATTATTCAGCGCTGTTGACCACCCCACAATGGAGCCTGTTGCGCCTCTTTTATTAAATGCCATCTATGCGGTGGCATCTCGCATATCACCTGATGTTAGAGTTAGATCTGATCCTGCTTCACCTGATACAGCTGGAGATATATTCTTTGAAAGAGCAGAGAAATTGTTAGATGAATCTTACGATACACCAAGTATATCTACCGTACAAGCTCTTGTATTGTTAGCGAGTCATCAACATGGTGCAATGAAATCAGCTAGAGCATGGCTTTATAGTGGCATGGTATGATTAACCACCAAGAAATTAAGATTGATTCTTATATTGCTTCTCTCTATTTAGGCATTTAGAATGGCACAAGATTTAGGCTTACATAGAAATTGCGATCATTGGAATATTCCTGCAGAAGAATGTGAAAGACGTAAACGAGTATTTTGGTGTTGTTATGTTGTTGATAGGTTAGCAAGTGCCATGTATGGAAGAGCATCTACTTTTGAAGAACGCGATTGTGATGTACCTTTTCCAACTGTTGATGATAATGATCTTATAAGAGAAGATGATACAAACTCAACAGTACCCCAACCATCATTTCGACTTTTAGAAGGATTTACAAATTTAATCAAAATTTGTGATATCTTGGGTCATGTTTTGAAAAATATTTATTATGTACGTTCACTACAATATACAGGTGCAAAACAAGCCGATTCCGTATTGACAACCTGGAATAAAAAGCTGCAACAGTGGTATAATCAATTACCAGATTCTTTGCAAATCAAAAAAGATAACGGTAGTAATAACCGTGCCCTTCCTCCGACTGCAGTATGCCAATTACACATGATTTATCATACTACAGTCATTCTTCTTCATCGACCTTTTATTCCTGGTCCTAATCAGTGCCTTTTACCATCTTTATTACCATGTGCCTCAATATGTTCTGCTGCTGCTGATGCTGTGTTATCGATTACAAATTCCATGTTGGCTGAAAACAAGCTTCGTTATGTAATGAATTATGCTGTATATTATATTTTTACATCTGGCATTATTTTTATACGAACTGCATGTATTATGAAACCAAACAATGAACCATCTTTATCATCAGATGACAAGACATTAGAAGCCAAGGTAAAAATAACAAAATGTATGCAAGCATTAGACGAAATAGAAGCAACTTGGACTACAGCAAGTAAAAGCTGTCAAATTTTAGCTGAATTAAGTGGATTCCGTGATTGTGATTTTCAAGGTAGTTATCAACAACAGCAGTATAACGTTAATCAATGGCAACAACAAACTGTCAATTATATGAGACAACAACAACAGCAACAGCAACAGCCTATTAGCGATAGTAGAAATGCTCCTAGTTATTTGCGACCAATATCCCCTCAATCTTCAAATTCTTCACCTCAAATACAATATGAACAACATCAAAGGACGAATAGCAGTAATTTACGATTTCCAATTATTCGTACTGATTCAAAAGGCGATAATATTGATTCAAGAACACTTTATTCATCTTCGTCGTCATCTTCTGCTTTAAATATGGATTTTGCTACACCAAACCCATTTCAAGTACAAAATACTGGCCATGTAAATAATGCTACAGCCATGGATCCTTTTGCTGCTCCAGGTATCATTCCAATTCCATCCCCAAGGCAATATGACCCATTAGGTAATGCTTTTTGGGGAGTACCTTCTTCTTTAGATGTAAATGAATGGAATAATTTTATGACTTCAAATTTAAACGGACAGCAACAGCAACATGATCCATTTGGGCATACTGATAATACTTGTTTACAAGATAGACAAGTTTATGAAACACAATCAACTACAGCAATACCATCAACACCAAACAATATTATTAATAATTATCAACAAACAACAGGAGAAAAACAGAGTTTAATTCATACAGATCGACATGTTGATGTATTATCTGGTGTTTCATTACCTCTAGATCAATCAGCTAATAACAATAATAATAATATTAACAGCAATAACAACAGCAACAACAACAACAACAACAATAGTAATAATAATAATAATAATAATAATAATAATAATAATAATAATAATTCAAATATTACTTTGATGAGTTATTTACCACAATTACTAAACGATGATCATCAAAATACATCAAATGACAGTACTAATAATAATCATACAATTAATAATAATGTTAATAAGCAACAACAACAACAACAACAACAACAACAACAGCAACAACAGCAAACACAAACTTCATTACCAATGGATGGCAGGCCATCCAATCCACCAACAGCAAACGGTGCTGATTTAGCTAATGCCTACTATTGGTAATAGATTTATGAAAATAAAATATGTATAAATGTAATTATAAAAACCTACACAAAATTTGCATTTCATTGTGGTTTCACATTCATGTCCCTAGTTTTTAAACCTTTTTCTTTTTTTCTTTAAGGTACACAATTTTCTAAATGTATTGTTGAGAGAAACAATCCCTAGATGTCAATCTTTCTTGCTATAATTTCTTGAGTTAATTTTTATTTGTGAAAAATAGAATTTGGGCAGGAATAAGACTAAATAATGATTGTTCATGCATAGATTGCATTTTTAAAATATTCTAAAATTGCATTGGTTGATTGATCATAGAATGCAATGCCAATTATACTTTTGTTTATGATAAACTGTTTAACGCCTTGTCGGCTGTTAGAGTTGATAGTATTATCTCCAACACACTCTTCTAATGTTTGATTAAGAACTGCGGACAATTCTCTAAATTGTAATCTAAGGTAAAAAATAATTAATGCCTGGAATATATTCAATATAATCTTGAGATCTAAACCCCATATCTGAACCTAAATGAGGTAGAGATTGATCCCATTCAACGTCAAGGCTAATCATGCTAACAAATATTGTTAATGAAAAGGTTTATCACAGTTAGGTTATTTTCAACTTTGACTCAAATCAAAAAGAAGACCTTCAAAAATTGTTTAAGAACTCTTGGTTTGCGAATAACTGCTTTGTTAAGTGATATGTCTAAATCGGTAGGAATGTAAATCGTACGCTTAGTATCAGGTGCGCTATAGATGTAAAAGTTGCCTGCTAATGTAATATAAGTATCTGAGAAACATATATATACCAATCCCTTCAAGAATAATTCTTTTGTGTATTGGCTTTTTGCAAGAAATGTTTGTGACAAATGATTTCTGCTTAAACTTTCTTCAGAAAAAGTCTACTAGAAACAAAAGGGGTTTACTTATCATATGGTCAAGTTGAGTTTTTATAATATAAAATATATGTGCAATTTGAGGATATGTATGTATGCCCTCTTATATGTTGGCGTTGTAATGATATGCGCATTTTCTTATGACAAAAACTCAATCACTAGTGTGTTTTTTTTTTACTTAATATGCAGTACAATGAGCATAAATTTGATTGACAAAATACTGCAATCAAAATTTGGTGATACTGCAGATCAAACCCTACTTACGGGAATGCGGCCGCCGACTATTTCCCTTGATCAAATGACATTAGAGTAACAAAAGTAAATACAAATAGCATTATACCAGGAGTTGTCTTGAGTAAGCTATCTTGTGAATTGATTTTCAGTAACTTTATCAAAGGAAAGTGCATCTAAAGAGCTGCAGTTACAAACATGTGAACTATTTTATTGCATTATTATCAATAGAATATCATTAATGAAAGTTCTTTCACAACCATATTATATACAATAGTATAAAAGAAAACGTAAATTTACTTACAGTTTGTCACAGATTATTTAAAATATGACTTTTCTGATGAATTAGATCTGTACACTTCACCCAAAGGGAGAGACAAGCCCTTTTTTTTTTTTAGAAGCAATTGTTAGTTGCGTATTAACAGAAATATAGTTTTAAAGAGTTTTTTAGTACACCAAATTTTATGTCATAGAATTAAAAGTTTATATTTAACTGCTTTGTATAATTTTGTAAATCCTGAATTTTTTATGTTAATATTTGTGTTAATATTCGTTATGATTAATGGGTATGAATTACTGGATTTTTAAACAATTTGCATATTTTTTCATGTACAGTATTTATTTTTTAAACACAGTCAAATGCAATTTTCAATTCAAAATGGAGCAAAGAAATAAGATTGCAGTTTCTACAACATGTTCATTAGTTTATTTATGTATAAATTTGAATTATAGTTTCAATGGTGTAATACAGAATGTTAGGTTTGCGTACCAAGCGCTCTATGTTTAGTTTTAAAAATAGCAGTTTTCAGCCTAAAAATGTCACTTTTTGTAAACGTATTGTTATTTTATTTTATTTATATAATAATAAAAGTTAATAGCTACAAATCAATTGCATATTTGCTATAATAGCTTATTTTCTCGATGAGATATTCAATTTTTTTCTTGGCCAGGGGCAGGCCAGAATGGGGTGAAAGCAAGTTTTGACAAAAACAGAATTTTTTCACCAGAAATCGAGATACTTAGATAGTCTAAACTTCTATTGATAGGTGTAAATTAATGACATTATATACATTGTACTTAAGTGAATATTTCATAGAATACTCTGTATAATTTTTAGTGGTGTTTATCTCTTTTTTTTTATTTATAACGCTCAGCAACAACCTAGCAATAATGAAAAAAAGCACATGATATTTTTTTTTTAATATCAAATGAAAGAGAAACTCTCCCTGATTTGAACATATACTAAAATTTAATCAGTATGAAGGGGACTAAGGTAAAAAAAAAAAAAAAAAAAAAAAAAAAAAAAAAAAAAAAAAAAAGTCTGGTTTAGATGTCAAATATATTCGAAATTTTTATACTGAATATATTATATGTATAAAGAAAATAGAAAATGCTTTTTTTCTGAGATTGTATCACGATTTAGCCAATTGCATTAATTGTAGAATATTGTACTCTCAAATAAACAAATCTAATTCGTTATAGTTGTGCAAACTTGGATACCAAGAATATACAGGAAAAAATAAAATAAACAGAAACTATTTTGAAACAGAATTAAAAATTTGGTAAAAAAAAAAAGAAAAAAAAAGTGCAATTGTAGCGACTGATAATACAAACAATTGACTTTGAAATAAACTTAGCAATAGTTCTTAATTTTTTTAGGATGATCGGCATTCAAGGAAAAAAGAAAGCGTTTTTTTTTGCGGTCGATCACTAAAAAAAAAGTAAGATTAATAGGAGCAAAATTGCTTTATTGATCTGTTTGAGGGATACATTTACTACAAAAAAGTAAGACTCCGATTTTGTATTTAGGTCAAGCTTTTTATAAACATTTCTCTTCTTCTTTCATTTCTTTCTTTTCTTTTTTTTCTTTTTCAATGTCTCATTATAATCAACACCAAACATATGAAAAGCCAAGCTTACCGTCTATCCAATTTCTACTGAATACATCTACTTTAGATCAACCAAAAAGACAGCATAATAGACAAAGTGCAAGTATTAGTAGCCTTCCATCTGAATTACAGCAATTATCATTAAATGCACCTGCTACCAACATTATACCCGAGAGAGGTGAAAATCATCAACCGAGTTGGATGATGATGCCACATGCTAATGCTACTACTACAACTACTACATACACAGAAAATTATAGAAAACCGCCTGGTGCGAGTCATACAAGATCTATCTCTCTTGCCAATTCTACCATGACTTTACCTCCTCCCCCGCCTTTTTCCTCATCTTCACATTCATCTACAAAGAACCGACATCGTCGTACAGTATCCGCAAATACAACAATTCAATCTGATTTATTTTCAGGTAGTTTACCTTTTATAAGTGAACAACAATCACAAACAACAAGAGCACAAACAGATAGCCCACCAGCAAAATTCAAAGATTCTCCTCAACAAAATCAATTAAATGTTGCACTTAATATGAGTCCAACATTATTCCTAAATGAATTGGGTGATAAAAAGCTTGAAGAAAAGCCTGAAGAACATGAAAATGTATTAGTAGCAAGAGATGAACAAACGGGAAGATACTATTGTCCTTTTTGTAACAAAGCATTCAATCGTCCTTCATCGCTCAGAATTCATACTTATTCTCATACTGGAGAAAAGCCTTTTGTCTGTCAAGAAGAAGGTTGTGGTAGACAATTCAGCGTACAAAGTAATATGCGTAGACATCTTCGAGTTCATAGATTAGGAAGATCAAAAAAATAGAGATGACTGACTAACGACCCTCCCCATCCCCTCCCCCTCTTTCTCTCTCTCTCTCTTTTCCCTTTCCCCTTCCCGGCCCCTTTCCTTCTTCTTTTTCTTCTCAATGTCATGATTTTTTTATTTTATTTTTTACCGATTTGCCGCTTTTTCTCTTTAGCAAATGTGTGTAACTCCGTCTATAATTCATACGCAGTTTACATTCGTGAATAAAGAATTACTAGAGCACAAAAAGTAACACATTTATATATACATATATTCAATAAATACTTTCCTTTCTCCTTTCCAAATATAATTCTATTTCGTCTATAAAATATACAAAAATTTATCAAATGTTGAGTTTATACTATACAGAAATCGTTCTAGAAATCAATATTTTCCGTTTGCAGAAATTAGAAAGAATAATTACTAATACTGGCGCCTATAATTTCAGGGGCGGATGCCTAATAATATCAAGGGTGCTCAGGTATTATAGTGGCGAATTTTTAAGAAATTTTTCTATTGTTAAAAGGCATAAATACACAGAATAAAAGCTATAATTGACTTTAATATAATGTTTAGATTAGGTACATATTTTAACAAAGAATATATATGGCTAAATTAAACATATCAATCGTTTTCAGTAGATTGCGTTCTAGATTCCTGAAATTGAAAATTGCAATTCTTTTCTGTTCTAGAATTCTATAATGGACGGTGATCTCCACATTCATTCTTAAACTGTGTTTATAAACATTTAAAAGTTGTGATTAACATATTCATTTAGTTGAAAGGGTCTGGTGTTACTTGAAAAAAAAAAAAAAAAAAAAAAAGATATATATGTCGTGGTAGCGACGCAATTGCAGAAAATCAACTTTATTTTGCATTAAACCAAATGAGAGGAGCCTACTTTATAGGTAACATGATGTTATTACAGCAGCCGTCAAAATTCGATGCCAAAATTTACGCAACATGCAAGTTCAACTATTTTCAATTCACCGTGATTTTCAGCTAGAGAATTTATCACAAAATTTTTGGTACTAAAAGAATCAAAATAAATTAATACAGTCTTTCCATATCAACAAGTCGCAATCTATAAAACACTTGTCGCATTTTTTTCCTGCTTGTCGTTTGAGTATTTTGAATGATCAATTTCAACCGAGTAGTATTTGAGGATGGAAAAGGAGAATTGAGAAATGAAGAAGGTGTCGAACTGATGGAGGTGGACGAACTTGATGTACAAGTAAGGAAATTAGTTACGATGAAATATTATTTGAATCAGCAGTTAGATATCGAAGTTGAGACGTTAGAGAACGAAGAGAAGCCTGCCGTGAAAACTGATCTCAAAAAGAAGAAAAATAAATACACGATTTATTCTGAATACGACTGTTATGTCAAGATGCATCATAGGACTCACATCCTAGGCCTCAGTCTATAATTGGTATTATAACAGATCAATGCATCTGTATTGATATACATCATATTCTTAGATAGTAAAATCTCGTAATAGTTATAATAATGAGTGTGTATAAATACATCCAAAGGATGTATCGTTAATAAAAGTGTAATATTTTGGCAAGGTTCTTTTGACATTTCAACGACAAAATGAATTTTATTCTTCATATGTTGACTAAGGCTCCTAAGAAAATTGCACCTGTAGCCAAAAAGTATAACGTTAACGAACGCAATGGTCAGCGTTGGTGGGATCAATACAAGAAAGATCCGAATACTTCTTTCTTGCCAAAAGCTAGAGGCGATCGCAGGAACCTCCACGAAGAACACCAAGCTTTTCTAACTGACTTGTTGGACGAGAATCCTTCGACCAACATCGAACAAGCCTTGGAGCAGTCAACTACTACGTTTGATGACTTGCAGGTTGGGAAATCAGCAATTCATAAGTCTATTAGAGATGATATGGGATTCACCTTCAAAAGAGCTGCTTTTCATAGCCTCAAAAGAAATGACGAGGGTGATATTGAAGCACGATATGAATGGGCTAAGAAAACCATGGAATTAGACATGAGCTTTCTTATAAAACTGTGTATTTGTTGATGAGTCTGGCTTCCATATAAACATGAATCGTAATGGTGCGTGGGCACGAAAAGGAGAAACTCAAGTTATGAAGGTTGAAAACACTAGGGCTATCTCCCATACTATCTTAGGTGCAATTTCAGCCTATGCAGCTGTAAACATCAGCATTCGAACACCCAATGTACCTACCACTCAACTTGTTCCAGTAGAAGTTGGCAAAAAGAGAAGCTTGGCAACGGAAAAACTCAGAAACCAAAACCAAAAGGAACTACTACAGACCATTACTTGCGCTTCTTAAGCGATACCCTTGATATTTTAGATGATTACAAATATATGCAGAGCTCGTATATCATTATAGATAATTCCCCTATACATAAACGAGCTAATATTTAAGAAATGATTGCAAATCGAGGATACAAATGCGTGTATCTGCCACCTTATTCCCCTGAATTAAATCCTATAGAGCAATTCTAGTCAGCTGTTAATAGTAAGCTCAAGAGACACCAGATTCTCGAGGAGGAAACTCTGCAAGATCATATCACTGAAGAGTGTAGCCAGGTTCCTCAGATTCGTCTTTATGGTTTTGCTAAGCATTCCCATTCGCTTTTAGAAAATTGTTTGAATAAAAAAGTCATTTAAGATCTTTCTGACAAGCAAGATCTGACAATAAATTAACTATGTCTAAATACGGATGTTGTCGTAGTGAGGACGAAAGATATGGTAAAGGGCTCTACAAGCCGCGCTTATTTCAGACAATACAGTCTGTTCAGAAAAGTTATAAGGTTTTGTTGAAAATTTGGCGTAGCCATAAGCGCGCAAGAATGTCTGCTTTAAAAATCTTTCTATTTCACCATCTACTACTTTGATAACAGCGCTCGAAAGTACTAGTATCTTGAGAAGTAATGACAATCTTAACAACATTATAAAATATGCCAATAGCTACTTATTCTCCCTATAATGTAATAGTGTCTGATATTGAGTATTACACAATAGTATACGCTTGCCATCTTTGTGATGCTTCAGAGTTTTCTAATACTCGAAACTTGAGATATCACTATGAAACTTTTGAAGATATGTAAGAAGCTCGTAATTGAAATACAACTTCATTATAACAAACCTAATACACTAGGCAAAAAATATCCATCTACAAAAAGTAGAACTTATAATACACCTATGCAAGCATAATATAACGCCATATAAGTTTCTTTTCTGTTTAATATTTCATTCTGTAGCAAAAAATATCTTTCTACCACTGTTGCAAGAATGAGAGTAAGTCCCTACAATTGATCAATTTTCTATTGTTGATTTTCTGACACTCTTTCCCTGTTTATAACAAAATATAATTAAATATTATGGTTGCCCTAGCTGTTCTAATCATTATGATACCACCAATAAGCTCAGGAATCATCTAGATAAAAAACATAGTGAGTATTGGAACGAAGCATCTTGAATTTTTATTTAATAGTAGTTTTTATTAGCACCCAGCGCAAAACCAGAAGTGGACGCTAGCTTTAAAAGCCTTAGGAACGAAAACAAATGGACTCTCTCAACTGGTACAGTGGTAGAAAACCAATTATATCAATTTGGCAAGTTTTAAATTAGAGAGCATCCTTCTCAGTCTTTCATCTTTGATGTCAACGATTCTGAACTGTATATCAAACATGGAACATTCACGAGTGGTGAGATTGAGGAAATAATGACTGATTATAACAACATACCATTACAACTTCCTGACGCTTTTAAACAATATTTGAAAAAATTCAACTGCAAATCAACAGTAGACATAAGAAAAGCATTGAATCAAAAAGAAAGCTGGGAAGACAGTTACCATCAAGATAAACATTCCAATTTAGACTGGATCAAACAATCGATACATATGCTTTTACAAGAGTACGAACTTGATAGCTTTGCAAATGATCACTCCGAGAATTGGTAAGATATGAACGTGTGGTGTATTATCGACAGATGTTTTGGAAATCTAAAAGGAATCGAAATTATAAGGTAAACACGTTTTCATGCATTCCTATTTAATCTTTTGTATTAATTGTCAAGCGTTTTTAGAGGTCAGGGGGCATCGGTGGCGTCTGCTGTAAGAAAAAACGCCAAAAGAACTTTAGAAGACGTATACAACTCAGCTAGAAAAAATATGGGTCGACGATTTGATTTCCTAATAAGAGGAAATCATCCAAAAAACACCAATAGTCTAGAGTATGGTTAACCATTAAAGACGAGCCGAGCTTTAGACGAGCTTGGTCAAAACTCGAGATGGCAAGTCAAGCCTTGTACTACACGAGCCCGAGCCGAGTTTTCAAAAAAGCTCGTTTGAGGAAGACGAGCTTTGTGTTATTTACATTTATCACTTGACAGACAAAATAAAGCACTTCTGCCACATTTGGGCTTTTTGAAAAGAAGGCAAAACTTGTCTTCCTCAAACGAGCTTTAGTTATACACAAAAAAAGCTCAGTAGCGTAAAACAGGCTCGGCTCATTTTACATGCCTAAGTATGATGCGGCAGAGGTGGCTAAAAATTACGCAACAAAATGACAATTGAAAGAAATGCGAAGCTGCCAAGAGCCTTAAAAGACATGCTGGATATGCTTTTGCAAGAAAAGCAAGGAGATGCTAGTAAGTGATTTATGTGCGTTTGGTGTTGTACATTCCGGTAAGATAAGAAATTGCTATATATATTGTTTATGATGAACTGATATATGATCTGCGTTCCTGAATCAAAGGTCTACATATGCAAGTTATTTCAGTCGATCGACCAAATGGATATATCACTAGAGTTAATGAAGGAAAACCCCTCCTACAAATAATACCAGATGATTGATTTATCAAAAGGTAAACGTATAAAATTATTCAAATGAAAAAGTACCGTTTTATTATGAGCTTATAGAGAGGGTTTATATACTAATTGGATGAGTGAATTAAATGTGAATAATAATATAGTTAGAATGAACATGTGGATATTGCGTGAATGTAATAGAATCATGCTTCTATAGTCCCATAGTAGCATAATAATAACCGCATCGAATGCAGCATTGTATGATTTGCATGTCAAACATCATGGTTTGACAAATGCTCTAAACTGGTAATTTGGTAATTCTAAAAGATTATTGATGGTGGAAGTTTTGGTGAAAAGGTTCTCCCAATACTCGTCCAAGTATATCATCTGAAGCAATTGGTTAGAAATGTATATCAAAATGGCAGACTTTCTCAAATTGTCAGCGCCAACAATGCAAATTAGCTCGACCATTGTTTAAACAAGCAAACTTGAGTTATTATCCCTACAACCTCATTATCTACGGAAACTTCCGGAACAAAGTAATTCCGCCTTTATTTATTTACTTCCTTATACGTGAATGTGGATTGGTATATGGCTTGATGTCAGAGTATTTCAATAGCTGAAATGATGTATATATAGGTTTTACTCATGCTATACCTCATCTTTATTTTATTTCTTTTTCATAATAAAACCATCAATATAAAATGCATTGCATGCCTTAATGCTACTGGAAGAGACAACGGTAGAGAAGTTTGATAGACAAATGACAAAATTTTAGAAAAATAGAACGTTGAATTGATAGTATACATGTATAACTTGAGGGAGTAGTGCTCATTATAATGCTTAAAAAAGGCCACATTGAAATTATTGTGATAACTCACATTACCCTTTATGGCTGCGTTTATGCATGCGCGGACAGACTGTATTATTTGAAAATAAATTAACTACAGTTGAATCTCAATTTAAGAGCGCTCGTAGTTTATTTTAAAAAGTCCCTTATATGGAGGACCTTCCTTAAATCAAATTTAAAGCACATATCAATTTCAGTTTTAAGAAAGGAATAAAGGCATCTTAGATAATCACACCACATCCTTAATCCATGATACAAAAATCTCCTTTATATCGAGGTTTCCATTATATTGAGGGACCTTATATCGAGGTTTGACTGTATATCTTCTAAATACAACTTCATATCACCAAGCCAAAAAATAAATTGTCTATTATTCACGTAGCAGACATCTCACTCAATTAAAGCTTACCTTACACAGTTGTCCCTTTTTTTGTCCCTTTCACATATTGTACTTACAGAATGAATATAATTTGTTAGTTACAATTAATAACATTACTCTTATCGTCTTTATTTTCAATGAAATTTTACCTATTAATATAGTCTAACTATTAAAATTAATTCCCGTAACATGTAATTATTGTAAAGTGTTTGCCGCTGTTATACATATGGAAGCATTCCCTTTTATAAAAAGACGTGGCAAAGTATGTTTCATTATAATACATATACACATTAACAATTTGAGAAAATGTTAATTTTCTTTTGGATTTGTAATATATTTGTATTTAGTCTAATATTTGACATTTGAGAGATGTAAAAAATGTTATTGTGTGAATTTAATGAAATTCACCGTCGTTGTCATGCAACATATTGCATGATTAAAATGATAAAAACTACAAATAACGAGATGTTCCAAGAATTTATTCTCCTTGAATTTAACAAATAATGTAATTCCTTATTCCTCATAAATATACAAGAAACTTTTGTAAATTCAATTAAAGTATTTGAATTGAACAAAACTATTTTACTACCCTGCTTTAATTTACAATGATGACTTGTTCCATTTGCTACTACAGTACTATATTTTCTAATTTAAACATCCCCTACATACCATTGCATTGCAAAAAAAATAATAACTTTGGCAAATTTTCTTTGAACTTTCATACATCTCAGATCTCAGGTGTGGCGGCAGTTCAATTCCAAAATTTTCTGATGATGAAAAAATTGGATGAAAACGATCCTAAATTTTTAAAATGCAAAATTGACAGCAAACATGTATAGTAACCTGGCTATCATTATTAAGTAATCTCAACATAAAATTTAATTTTGCATCTAATAGTATATTTATTGAAAACGTGTCTCACCAAAAATTTTGCAAAAAAAGCAAAAACATAAAAAGCAGTTTTTAGTAATTTTAAAAATAATTTCATACTTAAATTTTAAAGTTAGTGCTACAGAAAAATAACGCAAAAAAATACCTATTATTTGAAATATTATTTGTCACTCTACCTCTATTTTTCATAGAGTTATTAGCTTTTTTCGAAAAAGTCAAATTTTGGACGAGGGTTTACAAGGGGAAAATTCATGATTTTTCGAAATTGATTTTATGGTAAAATATGATAAAGCCAAATAATAGAACCATTTTTCGCTAATAAAGTATATGATTAAACGGTTGCTATCTCGAGTTATAGTTCATCAAAGCTGCGTTTTTGTATGCTTTTAATGGAAATAGTTTTATAAATAATGTATAAGCTAGATTGGGATTTTTGCTAGAAATATTTTTCTCCTTTATATATTTGTTTTAACATACTGCTCTTTGAGATTAATTCAAAATTGCAAGAGGTATCAACAGAAAAGTGAATTTTATGGTAATTTTCTTGGTATTATAAGATATAGTCAGCATAAAACGGAGTTTGATAATTCAGGTCCCGTAATTTGAGCCTGATATGTAGTAAATTTGTTTTTTGAAGGGGGTTTCTGGTGCAATATTTAGGGCAACGTTGTAAAAAGTATTCTAACATACACACCCTGATCTCCTGTATTCTCTCAGAGATCATGGATGTGCTCAAATGAGAGGGTCAATAGGCTCATAAGGTCATCGATGAGCTCATATGAGAGTATTTTAAATATTGACCGAAAAGTTAATTAATGTAAAGTTAAATCAATCCACTTTTGACACACTTTTAAATTGGATTTTTAATATAGATTTACGCAACGCCATCGTACTACATTCGAACCTCAATTTAAGAGTGCTCCTGGTTACTTTTAAAAAGTCCCTTATATCAAGAGCCTCCCTTAAATCAAATTCAAAACACAGATAAACTTCAATTTTAAGGAAGGTGTTGTATTCCACCAAGTATCATACCTTATCGCCTTCTATAACCAATCTATAGATTATACAATCCATTGATTACTATTTAGAATATGAAAGAACCAGTCTAGAATCGGACATAAGAAATGCCTAGTTTATTATTTTTCAATCAATTAACCAAAAGGCTCGGACCACTCAAATCATGGCACCATACTCTTTAACCTCAGCGGTTAATCATTCAAGTGGCTGTCAAGATATATCAAATCACATTCCAGGCACAACAAGCGCAGCATTGAAACAAGGCACCATACTCTTTAACCTCAGCGGTTAATCATTCAAGTGGCTGTCAAGATATATCAAATCACATTCCAGGCACAACAAGCGCAGCATTGAAACAAGGCAATTCACAAGCTCTACAATCACGGCTTAATTATGATTGATTAACATCAATCCATAAATTACTCTCAAACAGATCTAATAGCTCAATACCGCTCTTAATTGTAT